>UCOM01003155.1:0-19844 GCA_900474385.1 Ormyrus pomaceus | reverse complement strand
CCCCCCGCACGTGGAGCTCGTCAGACACTCGTTAACAGCCGGAAATCTCGCGTAATCTTATCGATAATCGCGTGCTAATGCCCGGCCTCGTTATCGCGTCCCGCGCAGCTCTCGCCGACTAATGAGGAGCCGCGACGCGCGACGCTCCACTGACGCGCGTAAATATAGAATCCCGCCCCTCGGCTGGACCAGCCGTCTCCTCGTTTCGTCTGCGCTGAAAATTTCGAGGGTTCGAGCCGGGAGGTGGAATATATATATTTTCCGCCGGGAAAAGCTCGAGAAATTTCTTACTAAAATATATAAATGTATAAAATGTCGATTTGAAAATGAAGCTTTATCGAGTTACGGACAACTTGATCAATTCGAGCAAAGAGAAAATACGTCGCTCGCGTAAAGTTTGTACTCCTTTTCACGATTTCTGGTCGTGCGAAAAACCGACTGGTTCAGCGCGTTTACGAGGCCCGTACAGACTCGAATAACGGCTCGATTTCCTTAAATCACTCGGCGCGCCATGAATCCGAAAATGATTGCTCCTCGAATACGCGCTGAGGCCGGGGAACGACAAACAATTCAATGAACCCCGTCGGCCCTCCTCGCTTTAACGAACGACGCGATTGCGCGTCTCGGGCCGTCGGGCGAAATCGAAACGTCAAAGCGCGGCGGCAGCTGCTCCCGCGCGCATAAACGCCAATTCGTTAAGCCGACTTTTCTCTCGGGGGCCTTCCCGCCTCTTATACTTTCGTTCGCCGCGACCGCCTCTGCCGCTTTTCTCCTTTTCTCAATTTCGAGCGAGGGATGCGGCAGTAAACGTCGCTCAGGCTCGGGCCTGGGCATCAATTGGCCGTGGGCTTTGTCGCGATAATAATCGGCTCGCGGCGCGAGAGAGGCAAAGGCGAAGCCTCTCTCGCCGTTATCATTGCCAAGCGCAAGGCCGTAAGTTATGTCGCGTAAAATCTAATTAGGCAGCCGCCTGAGATCTTAGGCCGGCTGGAGAAAACTCCTCCCTTCCCTCTCTTTGGTGCGCGAGGCGCTGAATTATCGTGGCTGCGAGTAACCGCCTGAGATATTGTCAATATCTAGGAAGGGTTTTAAGTTAAGGGGTCGTTGCTGCGTTTCCTCCTGAATAACCTTGAGTCTAATTTCTGTTCCACGGTTTTTTATTGAGTTCGTTAATTGATTAAAATTAGGTTATGTTTAAAAGTGCCATTTTTTATCCAATTATTCTAAAATAAGTGCTTTTTTCAATTTGACATTTATTTTTAAGCGCGTGCTTATGGGCATTCGTACGGTATATGTGTCACTTCGCTAGATCCGTTAATGGCATTCCGTTGTTTGCTAACGAGACTTTTTCACATTTCTGCCCTAACACGCTCCTGTTTAGCCGTTGCTCTCGAAAAGGTGCTCAGTCTTTTTTCTATAGAATTCGTTGCAAAATCAAAAGAGTAATCGAGGCGAAATTTTCACAATTCACAATTCGTAATGCTAAAATTTTCGCACATATTTATAGAAATCTAATTAAAGCTCATATACCAGCGAGTAATTTCATTATACAATTAACAGTTACACTTTGGGAGCTTAAGCGCCAAACTAAATTTTCTCCACCGGTCTCATCTCCATCTATAAATAATTGACGATCCTCGAATACCGCCGACGTTAATAATTGGATCCGGCAACCTAAAAAGCTCGGCGGCAAAAATAAAAAGGATATAATACCAATAAAGCAGGGCCGTCTCTCAAAGCTCCCAGGAAGCAATCCGGTCTCCCTCGGCGGCATGAAAAATAAAGTATGAATTGAAATGCGCCCGTCTCCTTTGGGCGAAAAACTCTCTCTCTCCCGGCATGATCGGTTCTCATCGGATTTGCAATTACTTCTGCCGGTGGGGGAGAGAGAATCTCGCGAGCCTCGGCGATCCCTCTTGTCTGCGGCGCCCCTCTTTCTCTCTCTTTTTATTCCGGCGAGCCAAAGAGAAAAGAACTAATCGCGCGACTCCTAAGGGAATTAAGATTGAGTCGAAGCTATCCGAGCGATTAACCGGAAATTTCCAGCCGATTGAACCGCGGAGACGTTTCTTCTACGTGCATCCCTTTCTCACCCATTTTTCTCGGGCAGCGCGCGCCGCCGCCGCCGCCGCGGGAAGGCATTAAGGGTACTTGGCCGATTGTTTTTGGAAGAGCGATGGGTAAATGTTGCGCGCGGAATGCGAGTGTTTTGCTCGGAAGTAATATACGAGAGAAATTGCTATTGACGGGAGGTAGCGAATATCGGTGTATAAGAGCTCGAGATTGCTCGAAATTGAAAGTTGTTCACGGGTTAAAATACAATTATTTTAACGAGGTTAAATAAAAGTAAATGGATTGCTTTATTGCGTTAGAAGTTCAAACGATACCTTTTATCGCGATTAACTTTTGTATTTAGTTTTAATCGAGGGATCTCGAGTGCCGAACTTTCCAACTTTTCTCCCAAACAATAAAACTCTCTCCCAAATCAAAAACTTCAATTAATTTAGTTATCAAATCGTTTCAGCCCTCGGTCAGGTGATGCTCTACGTGGACGGTATGAACGGCGTGATGGAGCACGGGCAGACGGTCCAGTGGCTGTACACCCTGATCGCGAGCAGGTTCCGCCTGGTGGTGAAGACCGCGCTGAAGCTGCTGCTCGTCTTCGTCGAGTACGTCGAGACGAACAGCCTGCTGCTGGTGCGGGCGATCCGCTCGGTGGACACGTCGCGCGGCATGATACCCTGGACGAACGTGATGAAGCTGCTGAAGGACTACGACGCCGCCGACACCGAGCTCCTCATCTACGCTACGACCCTCGTGAACAAGTGCCTGAACGGCATACCCGACCAGGACACCTACTACGATCAGGTGGACTGCCTCGAGGAGCAGGGCATCGAGGCCATCATCCAGAGATACATGGCCAAGCAGGGCACGGATCTCGACCTGCTCAGGCAGTTTCAGATTTACGAGGCGGTGCTCCATCACGAGGACGGCAACGACCGGGACTCGCCCATCAGGCAGCTAGACGATAACATCAGGTGAGCGCGGTTTGGTTTAACATTAAAAATATCTGATAAAAAGAAATTAGTACGTTTTGCAATAATTATCATGTTAGAAGTCTTTACCTAAAATTCTCGACTTTATTTATCAATGCTACTGTTGAGCATTAAAAGCCGAAATATCCCTTTTTCCCTCTTTACTAAACTTTCTAAATTCACTGTCGGTACTATAAAAATCAAGTTACATTCTACCACGCTTTTCACTCTCCCCCACAAAAGTCTTCGGTAAAAGAGTCTGTCGCTTGACACCTCCTAAATTCCTCGGACCGCAGCGTCAGTGCATCCGTGACCGTCTGTCTGTTCCTCTCCCCCAGGAAAACGCTGCGCAACCGTAAATCCCTGGTGGACTCGCACGAGTCGCGGCGCAAGTCCAGGCGACACTCGACCGGCACGTCGCCCCTCTCGATGGCCCTGAACGCCCGGCTCAGTCCCCGGATTAACAACCACACGATCGGCCTGAACTCCCTGAGCAACGGCGTCGGCGGCCAGAACATGATCGCGGGCAACGGCGCCGGCAGCAACGACGACGACGACGAGTCCAGCAGCTCCCAGAGCTCGCAGGGCCTCGGCGAGGTGCAGATGAACGGCAGCTACAAGGAGAACAAGGGTGCTCGTAAGTTCGCGGCCTTTTTTTTACCGGGTGACAAAATTGAACGAGCTCCTCGAATTCGCGATGAACTCCCGACGTTTAGTTTGAATTATAAATTAACTTTATTAGAATTTCACAGCTTGGGAACATTCGCTTTATTGAGTGAAAATCTAAATTTAAACTTTCTCATCATTGCATTTTTCTCTCCTTCAGAGATAAAAATTAAATTACATTTGCTCTATACAATATTTATAAGTGTACAATGCAGAAAGTGGGTTCTAGCGAGAGCATAATTTCTTCATTAATCATTATTACTTGTTAACAGTTTTACAAAGCGTTACTCTCTCAGTTACGCGGAACAATAATCCGCTACCATAATTACCTCTCGAACGAAGCAACTAAACATAATAGGCGCCTCTCTCTCGCGTCAAAAAAATAGCAAGCTCTCGCGCAGTCAATCAGTCTCAGCCGCGGCGACTGGCCGCTTCATAAATTCGTCATTAACCGTCCGGCTCTAAGCGCTCGTCGTCCCGCGCTTGGAGCTTGATGAATACGAACTTCAACGCCCACCATTCGGCAGGCACCGCAGCCGATCGCGTTCGCGCTCGAGGGATATATATCGCGCGCCAATGGAGCCCCAAGGTCGGCTCTCGAGAGTCGGTAATCCGAGAACCAGCTGATTGGCCGCGCGCGGTTCTTTTTTTTTCCCCCGCGACGAGGGAAACGGCGCGCCGAGCGCTATTTGTTCGAGAGACGTCGCTGTAACGATGCTTGATGCGCCGTAACAGAGCTGTAACGCTGATTCGACTCTCCGCAGCTGCGCGCGGAGATTATTTTTTACGAGGCTCCGCGCGGCGCGCGCAGCCGGTAGTTGGAGATCGTTAGGGAGAGAAGCACTAGTCGACGGGGTTATAGTGTACGCTTCGATGTTGCTTATGGATTGTAAAGACCGGTAAATGCTGTTCTCTCTCTCTCTCTCTCTCTCTCTCTGCATTAAGTCATTTCGCGGAGACATTTTTCCCGAGATTTATCGTCGCTCCGTTCGTTAAACCGATCTCGCCAGAGTAGTAACTTCTTTTAATAGTTCGAAAAAGCGCATTGTTTATCAACGCCGGCTGATTGCTTCGATGTTGAGCTAATTGAAGCCGCTCGTTTTTGCCCGTTATTAAAGCACGGTAATAGAACTTAATAAACAAGGGAGTTAATGGGAGAAAAATTGTCAACCAGTCGAATGACTTCATACAGCCCGAACCGTTAGCGTTTATATTTACCGAACACGTGTAGCTCGAATTTACGTTACGCATAATTAACGCGCTCGGGCGCATTAACGAGTAACAAGTCGGAATGAAATACCGCGACGGGCGGCGGCGGCGGGGGGAGAAGTTTAATATACGGCGATACATCGGCGCCTCGAATCTCGCCGCGCGGCAAATAAAGGACCCCCCGAGTAGGGAGCGAACGAGAGAGAGAGAGAGAGGGACGCTCCGCCGAGCATAATTAATATAACGAGGAGCAAAGTTAAGCGGGGCATTATATACCTAGTTTGGCGTCGGTAGTGGAGAACTTTCCGATCGAGCTGCATGCGCACACCTTGTAACTTTTGCAGTGGACGTGGGAGTGACGCCGGCCTTGAGGCGTCGCCGCGAGCGGGCCGAGAGACAGAGGAGTTTCATCAGGGAGCAGCAGGAGGCGACCGCCAACATGAGGGCCTCCGTCGGACACGCCGACGAGGAGAGTGAGTATATATGCTCGTGCGCGCACCTGATCGAATTATTCTTATTATTGCACCCGCCCTGACCTTCCTCTTCGGAGGACGCTTTATGGGTTTTCTGCTTTCGAGCTACCGAAGCCGGACAGGCATTTTAAATGCGGAATCTTGCTTTATTGACTACTTTGCCCGGGCTGTTTATGCGGTGATAATAATAAATTTCGAATTTTAATTTTCGAAATTTCCAGTAAAACGTATAGTAATTGCCTTGGGGGAGACACTATTTTAGCGAGTGACATAATAATTTTAGTGGCACGTATCGTTATTGTAAAATATTGCAGTATTAAACATTTCAGTGAAGCGTAAAAAATTGGTTTAAGCGGCAACTTTATTTCGCTTCTCGGACATAAATCTCATTATAACATAGATCGTTGAAAAACGCGACCATATAATACAGTTTCTCGCAATCTTTCATTGTCTATAAAACGTTAGTCTGAGAAACGTTCAGGGGGTTGAGAGCTCGTCGAACGTACGGGGAAAGCTGCTTTCTCGGAAATCCAAACGCGAAGCGAGTGGAGCTTTCGCGTGTTTCTTTTCTCGTTGATGCACATACATGCAGCGTCGCACACTCAAATCTACTTGCTTTTATCGAATAGAGTCGTAGTGACGCCAAGAGATAGCTTGTTTATTCTGCCCGTTTCCTTTGTTTTCTTCGTGTATACGGTGTGTATTTTTATTATACGCCAATCGATTTTCAATTCTATTATAAGGTTCGATTTAGTGCAGTTTATTCATTAAATGTATTGCATCCGAGTGTCAATAAAGTATAATTTTTATAAACTTTCTGTTACGTAGAATTTACAATATTCGCATACTCTTACAAGCAAAATACCCCGTCCAAAGATCAAAAAAACAAAGCACTCGAGCCGCTAAACCATGAATTCTTCCCCCAAACCACCTCCAGGTCCATTCAACGGCGTGCGCTACACGAACGGCACGTCGGGCTACGAGCCGCGAACGAACGGCGTGGACTCGAACAAGCTGTCCCGGGTGAGCAGTCGGAAGGACCTGACGCCGCTGATGAACGCGGCGAACAAGCTCGACACCGAGGAGAAGAAGCAGCAGCAGCAGCCGCCCTGGTACGGCAAGAGCCCGGACGAGGGCGTCGAGTGCGACGAGGGCAATCACACCGACGAGGACGAGGACCGGCGGGTCGTACTTCAGCTCAAGCGGGAGAACACCGTCAAGGACCTCACCCAGAAGCTCACCGCCCAGAATCTCATTCCCAGCAGCCCCGTCGAGGAGAAGGTCTCGAGGTAATTCGAACTTTGATGAATGTTGTCAATTAGAAGGGTGGATACTTGTCGGCGGAATTTCAGTTTGATGTTGCTTCAATAATATTGAAATACTGTTTTCTTACTGCATTGAAGATAAAAACTTAAATTTCGTGTAATTTCGAAGAGTGTTTTTAACTGTATTTATTTATAATTATTGTTATTCTTGATATTAATAATTCTCATATTAATAATTGAATGCTACTTACAGGATAGGAGACGTAAGTGGTTTGATCTCAAAAGCTAAGGAGGGTTTGGCGAAATCGAAATCGAAAGCCGACGTTCTCAAGTCACCGACGAACGACAACTTGCCAAAACTCACCGAAGTCAAAAAGTCAGAAAACGAACTTCACTGGGAAGAACTTGTTAACAAGCTCAAGAGGCCCTTGTGCTTGTGCGACCTGGACTTCACTGATCTCAATTCGGACGACGAGATCGACGTCCTTGGCCCAGTCAACATCTCCAACGGAGTTCCACCGCCTCCGCCCCCCATGGCTCCCTCTTCTCCTGGTAAACCTCCCTTTTCAAGCTAAAAATTTATTAAAACCAACAAATCAATAAAAAACACTTTGTCTAAATACGCCGACCGCACTTTGCAGGCACACCGGCGGGTGCGCGAGCGCCGCCACCACCGCCACCAGGCTGCCGAGGGCCGCCGCCCCTGCCTACAGTACCTCCACCCCTGTTCGGCGTGAACCTCAAGTCGACGGCGCTGTCGACGATGAGGAACTCGCCGGCGGACACGCCAAAGAGTCCAGTTCCACCCCCGCAGCAGCAGCAGCAGTCTTCGACCCTCACTCTGAAGAAGAGCAAGAAGACGGTGAAGCTGTTCTGGAAGGAGGTACGGGACGACCCGATCATCCTGTCGAGGCTCGAAAAGAACAAGATGATCTGGGACGAACTGTCGCCCATCCCCGTCGACACGCAGAAGCTCGAGCACCTCTTCGAGAGCCGCGCCAAGGATCTCATTACCAAGGTGAGCTCTTTTAGCGACTGACAGAGTTTCTGGACTGTATCGATCAGGAGAGGAAGGCACTGTACGGTCCATGGCGTTTTGTCAATATATGAGAAGAGCTAGTGAGGAGCTCCTTTCTTTAGTGTACATACTTCTTAACCGATTTTCAATGTGGCTGTTTTAGTTTACGTGATAATTATTGTCATTATCTTTTATGTTTATACTTTCATGGGTAAAAAATTAATTAAAATGGCCATTTCAGTTTTGGTGAATTTTTTAATCGCGAGAAACGACAGAGTATTATTGATTATATTTTTTGTAAAAAGTTCACCAATGTTGCATATAGTTTAGAAGATAGATGTTAAATAATTTGTTTACTACCATCTACGTGAGTAACAGACAAATTTTTGCTTAATACACTAAATATCAATGCGATTGGCCACACATTAATACCGTATATAATATAAACGTTAAAACACCCTAACTGTCCATTTTTATATAATTCACTACACTTCATCACACGATTCCAACAACCATTTTACACAAAATAAGAAAATATTAAAATAAGAACAATGTTTGACTGCACAATGGACGAATCGACAGGGACCGATAACAAAGTGACATTGACAGAACAATTGGAACATTCTTTTAATAGATGCGAATATTAATAACGATAATTAATAACGGAATATTCAATAGTGTTATCAACTATAGCGGGCTTAATATACAAGTGCCATCGACCGTTTCATCGATGTGCGCACAAAGCAGCTGTACAGTCGCGCAATGAAGTTAAAGAGGATAAGCGCTCCTGTTGCCCAAGTCCTGCGGGGAAAAATACTTGACAATGTATCGAATTACCCGCCGCGGTCAGGCTCGCAAGCTCGTTATACCGGCTTCGAGAGCTCGGTTATCAGCCCTCGTTTGATTATATAAACCGATGCGGGCACATTCGCTAAATTTACTAACGCCTCTTTCGTGAAAATTATGTTTCGCCTATCGCTGTCAGACTCTTTTGTATCCCGAATGGGAGCGAGTTGAAGCTTCATTTTATGCAAATATCTGCGATATTGCAAAAGTTTGGTCGTTTGACGGGTTAAGGGAATTTGTAAAATAAAATTTCGTCTTTTAAGGGTAGACAGAGTTTTGAGAAAATTGTAATTTTTGTACTTCAAAATATCAAGTAGTGAAACCTAAACAATAATTCTTTTTTTTTATAAATTTATTATTCTAAAATCTATTAGTGTTCATCACAACGTTACGTGTAAAATCCTGTTTTCTCGTCGGATATAAAAACGGAAGGAGAAAAGTTCAATTCCCGCAATAGAACGAAATCAAGAGCACTTGTTCCTCTCGAAAGCACAAAACAGAAAGAAATTCATCAAGTCGCGTGTAGGCTTCCTTCCCTTCAGCCAACAATGGCAGCTGTGTAACGGCGCTCGAGACAATGACTCGCCTCGGAAAAGCGCGACTTCCTCCGGCCCGTCTTCCCTCGTCCTCGGAGGAAATAAAGGGCAATATCGATATCGTGTAATATCGCCGATGCCGAGGTATTGTCGCGCAATATTCCAGCAACGCGCGCGACTTCTGACTCCTGCTTTATTTCGCTCTCTGACCTGTGATAAAGCATCTTGCGAGAAATGCCACGATATTTTCGTCCCCACTGCCTTACTCTTTTTTTTTACGGCGCCGTTTATTGCTTTTCCGATACCTCGCGTATTCGATTAATTTATAAGGTTTCTTCGTGATTGATGACTTTTTCATATTGTGAGTCCAGCTTTTTTTTTTATTAAAGATACATTCATAGAGATCATTCAAGTCTTGAATGATGGTTTACTATATAGGTAAATGTGGAAATAATTAATTGTTTTTATTTAAATTCATAAGTTAATAAAAAAACTTTCATGCAATATTTTTATACTTTCAAGCTCTTTGCTCTTTTATGTAAAAGATGAGCTTATTAAAACACTATATTTTATAAAGTTCAGGATTAATTACACCAAAATTTAAAAAAGCCGTTAATTAAACGCAATACAGAAATCGTCTTTTTAATAAATAAAATAATACTCCAGTTTTTAATCAAACAAGCCGCTTCGCCAAGTCATTCCCAAAGTTTCCCAATCCGCAGCCTCGCGTGCCGCGGCCTCGTTACCCAAGCTCCATCTCATTGTTGCCGCCCAGCGATCCCCGCGGATAAAAAGCACTGGCCCTTCCCAGAAAATCGGCCTTTACGCACCTCTCTCTTTCTCTCTCTCCTTACGATGCAACTCGCTGATTCGAGCAACGACAGGCGTGCGAAGTCTCTATCTCGCGGCGCGACTAACGCGCTTCCTTTCCTCCTCGCATCGGAGCGCGTCGAATTAAAGCGCGTAATTGCGAGATGCGCCCTTTCGATTCGCGCAATTGAAAGCGATTTTTCGAGGGGGGGGGGGAGGAGAGGGCCGTCTTTATCTGCCCCGGCCGTGAGAAACTTCTCCCGCGGCTCTCGGGCTTTGTTCCGCCCCTCTGTTTCTTGCACTTCCGAAGTCTAAGTGCTGCGACGTCCTTGGCAGGGACGAGTTTCTTTGCGGCTCCTCCGAGGAACGCAATTATCGTGCGTTATTCTTATCGCTTCGGAAGGGAGTTTCCCACCACAGGAGTTTAATCGAAAAAGGCGGTTTCCATTTCGATAATTCTTGCGAGTCTGTTTATTTATCGGGTCCCGTAGAGAAGCCAATATTCTTTCGATACTCTTAACTCGAAGATTAATTAAAAAAACGTATCGGCATTCGAGTTCTTTTTTTTCGCAACAATTACCGGTGCCCGCAAAAAACTAGAAAGAATCCCGACAATGGTGCTCGAAAGTCTATCGCGGCAAAAACAGATTTTTTTGCGCGCCGCCCGAGTGTACACTCGATCGCGTTCTACAAAACTATCAAACAAAACCATTCTTCTTTCGCGGAATGACTCTCTGAATTCGCTACGTCTCCCCCCTCCTCCCGTCTTTCTCCTTCCAATATAAATACAACGGGTGCGTTAATAATACGGACGATTTGCCGCAATGAACGTTCCGACGATTAATCTTTCCATCTGGCGTCTTCTCCGTCCTTACAGTCCCGGCCGATCGAGTTCGACTCGATGTATCAAAATGTTGCTGGAGGAGAAGGGGGAGGTTGTGGTTTTGCGGGTCGCCGTTAAATTACCGCGCGTCTGGTTTTACCGGTCGTCGTCGCAAGGCGTTTCTGCGATGATTTCGTGGCCTCTTTCAAACTTTGTATTTTATACGCGACTACGAACGAGAGGTTTATAGTTTATTTAGTTGAAATCAAGCGACGTTCGAAATAAATAGCTTCTAAAAGCAATGAATTCAGCGTATTATTTGGTTGGAATAAAAAAAACTCTCCGCTCCGAGCACTCGACTCGACGAGAGCATTTTCATTCCCGGAGGCAGAACAACTAAAAAAACGCAATCGAAACAAGAGCCGAATAATCATAACACTCTTACAAGAACGATAATAATCAGGATACTCCTGTCGACCTTCGACGCGATGAAACGAGCTGCGGGGAACGACGTGAACGACACCGACAATTACTGTATGACCCGGCGATTTTTCAGCCCAGCGTGACGCTGATTAATCGTTCGCCGGGCTTTCAATGAACGACGCTACGCTCCACGTTATATTTACCCAGGCGCGTCGCTGATTGACTTTGATACAATTAACTTTGTGTGCTCGCCACGAAGTCGAAAAGCGCGCGTCGTCGCGCGGAGAGAGAGACAGACTGTTTACGGGGACCGAAGGACGCTCGGACGGTGATTAATTTAATATTTTGCGACGGTGGTTGGGTGGTGGTGATGGTTTACCGCAAAAACCGACTAATCTGTTTCTTGTATTCTTTGCAATATTGTTGGTGCTCGCACGCAAATGAACGAAAATTGGCATGCTGGAAAAAAATGTTTACAGGAGGTGAGTCACTTAACTTTTTCAAACTTAACTTCGCCTTTTTTAACTGTGTTTCCGCGACCCCACATAACTGCTATCGCTTACAGCAATGTCGTAACAATTCAAGGCATTAACATTCTTCATTAATGTTGTCAGAAAGTATTTATCGTGAAAATTGTAGCGAGTTTAAGCACGCCGAGCATTAATCACTCATACTTCGGATTAAGAATTTTTTTCCAATCGAATTATCGTGTAGAATATTTTTGTAAAATAAATGAGCTGTAAGAGATTGCACCTTCATGTAAATTATGTCGCTTATTTAAAAAAAAAAAAAAAAAAAGAAAAACCTCAAATAAGAGGAGTATCACGCGCAAACCTATTCGTCACAACGCTTTTCATTAAACATGTTACACGCTTATATAAAAAATGTAATAAATACGTCATGCTGTTGGACATCTGTGCATGTTTGGATATTCATATATTCGTCGTGCTTTACATGTGCACTAATGATCGTTCACTTTACATATCCTTTAAGCTGTTGTCCGTGATTTTTATGCCCGTCTAAATGTTGTACATACACGCTGAAAAAGTCTCGCACACTACAAGTCGTTCAGTCAACTTAAGTGTATATAATATATATGTTCGAATAAGAGTTAAGATATATATATATGTGTATATGTAGGCTTACATTACGAATACGTTAAAGTGCGAATGTACGATCGATTGGAATCGATTCAGCCTGGATTTTTAATGTGACTTGTTTTTCACGCTCGCGCCTGCAGAAGCAGCAAGAAATGAACAAAAATAAGGAGATTATTGTACTCGACCCGAAGCGATCAAACGCCATTAATATTGGCATGACGAAATTGCCACCTCCCAGATCCATTAAAACGGCCATCTTGAAAATGGACGCCACCATCATGAACAGAGAAGGCATCGAGGTACGTCATTATGCTTTCTTATTTTTATTCGTTATTTTAAATTGCATTTCGCTCTTTTCTTATTTCCGAATTGCATATAAAGAATTATTATTCGCGAAGCCCATTTTAATGCCATTCTTTGCTTTACACCGTTTGATTTACTTTCTGTTCTTTAAATTTTATCAGAAATTGTTGACGATGTTACCAACCGAGGAGGAAAGATCCAGGATACAAGAAGCGCAGGCCGCCAATCCCGATCTTCCTTTAGGATCAGCCGAGCAGTTTCTGCTAACTTTGGCATCAATTTCGGAGCTTCCAGCGAGATTGAAACTCTGGGCTTTTAAGCTTGACTTTGAAAATTCGGAAAAGGTAAGGGAAAGGGGTTGGCCTTACGATCGGTTTTATAGTGGGCGTCTGGGAAACCGATGATTCAACCATTTTCTTTTCATACTTTTAAGACAGTCAGCTCTATCGCTCTGCTTTTTTTTCGGGTCGCCCTATCGCCCCCCCTCGTCAAACGTTAAATCTATTTTTCCGCGAGTAATTCTTCTTTTATATCAACAATAAAAATTTATAAAAAGAAAGTAATTGATTTCTGGGGATTTATTATAGATTATCAGTCTGTGATTTACGATTCTCATTTTCTCTTGGAAAATTTTTAATGGCTTATTACATATAAAGAAGATTCTTAAATTGATGATTTACTAAACGGAGTAAAAGTTACTTTTTAAAGATTTGACAATGTTATTTAATTTTCTTAATTCTCTTTAAGCCTTAAAGATATTTAAAGCAACCCGCTTTAAAACTGCGAAGTAAAATCCAAGCTTCGCAGCGTAAAGTCAAAAACCCCTTTTAAAGTAACGTTCCCAGCAGTGAAACTTCTTCAAGATTAAACGCAAACCTCTTACAAGTCAGCGCGCGAATTAGCCTCGGCGTGTCGACAAGGTCGAAGTCCCCGGGCTGCCGGCGGGGGCGGGGGGCTCCTCGGAAGCGGCGTAACCCGAGCGCGTTAATCGGCGTCGTTGGGATTGCCGCGCACGTATGCGTAATCGCGAATCAATTTCCCAGGAGCCGTCGCGCGGAAACTTACAGCTGTCACTGCCGGGGCGCTCGCTTAACCGTGTTTGAGCCTCGCGGCGAAATTCGCGCGACGATGCATTATTGTCTCCCTGCTGCTTAGACGCGCTGATTAGCATGCGTGGGGAAGATGCGGATGTTCGAGCTCAAGATGACGCATTGTTCGCGGGAAGTTTCGCGGGGGAGTTTTTTTTAACGGGAGGTTGAACATTTGTTGCCTGAGGAGAAGGGGGGTGCGGAAGGAAGGGAAAACGAGTAGTTAAAGCCTTGCTCGGTCAGACGTCAAGCTTTGTACCGAGTTGCAGTAATTTAAATTCTGTTTAGAAAGATGTACTTTGTCGAGCTTATTAAAATATGAAAAAGTTTAATTGTACTTAAATTGCTTATTCTTTTTTGCCATTCTTACTTTCTTCAAACGTTTATTCTTGTTAAATTATTTAACATTTTTGAGAAAAGTCTCGCAATAAAATGCTTTTTCCAATCTGAAAGCTTTTCTGTTGGTTCAAAGGACTGAAAAGCTGTTATTGCGATACGAGTAAATTTGTGCCATTGCATAGGGCAAGAAATGGAAACCAATTTTAAAGTTACGTTTCGGCTTTTTCCGATTGAAAGTACGTATTCCGCAGGCGAAACTTTTATAATTACACGCATTCCACGTGAAATCGTTCGAATCTTTTAAAGAGTAATGCTTTTAAAAAAAAAAAAAAAAAAAAAAAGAACAGTTTAGAGAAGGAGGAAGAAAAGTGGAGCAAAAAAATCTCGACGTGAAACTTCATTCGTTATCCGCAAAAAGAGAAGCGCGCGTCCGGGGCAAAGACGAGGCGAAACTTTGCAAACTCATAAAATAAACCGACTGAAAAAAAGGCGAGTGTAAGAGAGGAAAAGAAAGCGTACTCCAAGAAACTTCTTCATTGTCGATGCATAGAGCAAAAAGGGAAAAAAACAAAATGGAAACAAAACAGAAAAGTCAAAGGACGCCCCCCTTCTCCCCTCCGCGGAGGGGGGAAAAAACGAAGCCGGCGAGCTTTGGCCTCGCCGGACGACGATACACGTATTCATGCGAATTTCAAGCTCGAGAACGGGGTCAGGAAAATGCAGAGCGAGTCGCGAAGAAAGCTAACCCGAACGTACACCCCCTCGCCCACACATACACACGCGTGCACACAGGTACTTGTGGGTCACTGAAAGAACCGACATTTGTGACTTTCAGGAAATTGCGGACCCTTTGATGGATCTGAAGCAGGGAATGGAGACTCTGCGAGTGAATAAGACCTTCCGCGGCATTCTGAGCACGCTCCTCTCGATCGGGATATTCCTCAACGGAAATGAGGTGGGTATTGAAAGCCAGCCAAATGACATCCGCTTAATCCGAGCCCTTCTCCTTCCTCCCTCTCTCCCTCTGCGCCGGCTTCGTTTCTCTGTATCGATTAATTCGTTCTCGAGTCTGGACGCCGATACGGAGAGGCGTAAGTGACTAATGCGAACGGAGGATCGAGAGGACTGACCTGTCTCGCGAGCTTTGAGATTTAAGCGAAGGCTCGTCTCCCCCTTTCTCTCCTCCGTGGAAAAAGAGATTTCGCGGATCTGAGTTGGCTTTGAAGTTCACAGCGCTGAAGGCGGACTTTGAATAATGGACTCGGGGATATTTTAGTTTCGTCCGGGAGCCGATGTGGATTCTAGATTGGGTTTCGGATTATTCAAAAATATATTTCATGATTAATGCTTTTACGCAGCGAAATTATTCTGCTGGAAAATTAATATATAAACTCTGGGAAAACGTTAAATTCGAACCATTAAAGTATCAAAGTTGCTAATTAGTCTTTTGCGAGTTGATTATAAAGTTTCTCAAAAATAAAAAAGCTTTCTCAAAGTTCAAGCTTACAGCCAAGTCAGAATGCGAAAACGAAATTTTACTAATGTATTCATTTAACTAAAATTATTATAAGCACTTATAAATAATTCGTTCTATTTTACATAGGTAAAGGGATTCCAGCTGGAGTACCTGGCAAAAGTGCCCGAAGTAAAGGATACCGTGCACAAGCACTCGCTCCTGCACCACCTTTGTCACATGGTCATGGAGAAATTTCCCGACTCTACAGATTTATATTCGGAGGTAAGCAGCGAAAGCCCCCCGCGCGATGCCGTAAAATCCTCCTTATTAACTTGAAATTCCCGGCCATAGAAAATTCCTAAGTACTCCTCGAGGAAAGTTTGATTTCCTTGGCCCAGAAAATGGGCTTCCCTCCCAAGAGCCGTCGGTCCGATCTTTGAAAACGAAATTAACGCTCGAAAAAGTTCGGCGAGAGGGCCCTTCTCGCGGGCTGAATCGATAGCAATTTCCTCGGTAACGAAAATTTTCTTTTTATTTTTCAAACCAACCCCCGGACCAGATCGGAGCCGTGACTAGAGCCTCGAAGATCGACTTCGACGAACTGGCCTCGAACATCGGCAAGCTCGAGAGCGAGTGCAAGGCGTCCTGGGATCACTTGAAGCTGATTGCGAAGCACGACGGCTCGACGATGATGAAGGTCAAGTGAGTATCGACCCGAACAAGAGAGAGTGAGGGAGATTGCCATCCCCTTCGAGCTCGTATTTTATAGATTTCGAGTCGAGAGCTGCTCCTCCGTTTTTTTTTTCATTTTGCGAACGCGCTTCTTTCGCCTTTTTGATACGGCTAAATTGCTGGCTGAAATCCAAATGCGAGTCGGACCATTAATTGTGTTATCTCTTGTACGGCTTTTTTCTTTTGAGATTTTTCCCTTCAGCGATTATGAAGGAAGGCTTTTAATTTTTGCGGTTTTGTAGTTTTAACTTTTAGTATGAAAGCTTCTGCTAATTGCTCAAGTAAAGATAAACTCTGTAATTAAGAGATTACCTCCCGTCTATACAAGTTTTTTTCATTCTCTTTCAAATTCTGAAAACTTTATTAAACGTAAATTTGAATTCCTATCTTTTAGTCTCTTATTAACTTAAAAAACAAACTTTAACAGACAAAGCACAAAACCAAAACTGATACCCTTAAAATTTTTCAGAATGTCCGACTTTTTGGCCGACTGCGCCGAGCGCATAATCGTCCTGAGCATCGTTCATCGGCGCATAATCAATCGCTTCCACAAATTCATCCTGTGGCTGGGAATTCCGCTGCATCGAGTCCAGGACACGAAGCCTAACGAGTTCTGTCGCATCGTCTCGGAGTTCGCCCTCGAGTACAGGACGACTCGGGAGCGCGTCATTCAGCAGCTCGAGAAGAAGGCCAATCATCGGGAGAGAAACAAGACCCGCGGCAAAATGATCACGGAGGTGAGCTGGCCTACAAACCGGAACCACGGCAAATTGGACTATTAGCCGGAGCTTTTTTTGCGGCACGGCGGAAACTTTGGCCCAATGGGACTCGAGCTGAAAACTTGGCTGAATTTTTTTTCTTAGTTGATTGCAAATGTTTTTTGTTTCGCGTTTCAGTTAAAATGGATGCGTTTATAAATGTTGCAGTCAAATATTGCAGAGTGACGGTACGCTTTATTTTGAAAAGAGGTTTTCGTTTTAAAAAAAGCGGCAGGTGAAAAGTAGAAAATGCTGCGATAAATATTTAAACAACTGCCCACAAAAGCCGCAATTCGCAACAAAAGCTTTCGCTTAATTCTTTGAAAACAGAGGAGTTTCGAGCAAAAAGAAAAAAAAGGGGGGGGGGGACACAAAAGCCGCACACTCCAATTTGCCTGGTTCCGCGTGTGCACTTTGTTTTTCATCGCGGCGGCGGCCTTCCATTTTCCTGCTCTCCCACCCTCCCTTCCTTTTCAATCTCTCGCTGAAGTATATGTTGCAGACACACGTAGCGAGAGAGATAGAGAGAGAGAGAGAGAGAGAGAGAGAGAGCAGCTTCTAGAGGCTCTATTTCTTGTTTTAGGTCGGCAAATTTAGGACGAAGGAGGATCGAGCGGACGCGGAACTCAGGCAATTACTGGGAAGCGATATCTCCGACGTCGAAAGCATCCACGGCACGCTGCCGTGGCGGAGGCAGCGCAAGGACGGTGAGTGAACTACCTTCTATCGATACCATTTTCCCCCTCCTCTGTTTCTCTTTTCTTTTCATCCCTGTCGTCATTTTATGATTCGCAATGTCGACTGCTTGTCGAATTAGCGTCATTTTTTTTTAGTATTTACACTGTAAAAGTGAGGAATATTAAGAATTTAAGCTTTTAGATACTTATTAAAACAAATATTGAGGCTTGGAGAATACAAGAACAAACAGAATTGTAGAATATTGAACATAAATTGAATTTACCTCCACCCCTTGGCTGCCCATAACACTGTGCTTCCATTTGTTTACTACAGCAAATGTGCGAATATATCCGTCATGGACACTCAAGGGATTAAATATTGCGTGGACTTTGGATTGTAGTATTTACTTTTAAAAAATAATAATCTCAATAGATTCATTTCTTCAACAGTCTGAAATAAAAACTGAAACGCAGAAAAATCAGTAAAACTAATTTACACCTGTAAAATCGTCTGGCGCCGCTGTTTACCGACCAACTTTTTTTCCGCATCCTCAAACTCTGCTCCCACTGATTTACGCAAACTCCGTCGCTTGTCAAGCTTACGAATTACGAAAAAGTCACTTATCGCGAGATAAGTCCGCCGGCTGTACTCTCTCGAAAAATATACCCGGCGCGCACGTTAAACGACTGTTTATTCCCCCGGCTGGCAGGATAAGCCGCCGCCGCCGCCGCCGCCGCCGCCGCCGCCGTGCGCCGAAGGTGCTGCTTTGGCGTCAACTTTTTTGATAAGAAATACCGACGCGCGGTATATTTTCCGTCCCCCGACGCCAGGCCTGGATTTTGCTATTTCGAGGCAAGGCGTTTATTCTCCGTGTCAGCTGCTCTCCGCTCCTTTCACGGCAGACTAATCGAAAACGAACCGCGAGCTTTTTTGCCCAAGTGTAATTTAAAGCATTTATTCGATATTGTACAAAGTTTTAGTTTTCATGCTTCTTTTTTTAATTTTCGACGTAAATCTTGCGCACTTTTTACGGCTCACAAAACGCGCCTCGTTCAGAGTTAGAACTTTAACATGATCGCTAACCATAATTATAACCGTAAACGTAAACTTTAAACTTACAAAGATAGTACATGTAACGGTTATAAAGGAAGCCGTAAAAAACAGGTATATTACATCCGAATTTGTTCTGCAACTTGAAAGTGATATTTCCGCGCGGAAAATAAAGCTTGAAATTTTAGTAATTTGACTGTAATCCAAGTTTTAAAAAGTGGAGCGCGAGCGGAGCGGTATATTCTAATGACAATCGGACAAACTCGTTACGCGCAACATAAACAAGTCCATGCAAAGCGGGAAAAAAAAGAGCTTGCCAAAAGGCGCGCGCGTCTCTCTTAGCAGCGCGTAATCCTCGACTTCCAAGTGGGAGACAAACGGGGACTTAAGTAACGAAGGTAAAAAGTTATTTGAACTGCGCGCGGACAGGCGAAATTTATGCACCGTCGACTTTACTTGCCTTCCCCCTCCGTAAGAGACGATGAAAATCCGATTTATTTTCGTTCCTCTATTAGGCATCACGTCTAATTAGAATCTTTTCATCTGCTCGTTAGCGAGTCCTTTGCCTTTAGCTGTAGTACGAGCTAAAATAAAAGTAATTAAAGTCCGCCGTTAGGTACCAGTGATTTATATACTTTGTGTAAACTAGTTTTTAATTAAAGCAGTTATGGGACAAAGTTATGGAATCGGCAATTTATTTATTTACGCTTAATTTAACGCATAAACCAATTCTTATTAAAAACGTTCTCGCCCTCTAAACGATAAAAAAAAAAAAGAGAAAAGCTAAATCTAGGTCAAAAACTTTTCATCAAACCGAAAATAAGAGCTCGAGGGGCGGGGGAGCTCTTAAACAGCCGTGTTAAGGAAGAAAAAAGAGGTGAAGCTAAACCGCGGCGGCAGCCGACATTATAAACAAAACCCAGCTCCCCGTGTAAAAACGGGAATCCAGCTCTCTCTCGCAGCGAGGAAACGCGTTCCGCCCCTTTACGCGCTTCCCTCCGTCAAGCGCAGGGGCAAAAAGAGAGAGAGAGAGAGAGAGCAAGCAGCGCCGCTACTTAAAGCGATCGTTCGTTCGGCCGCGAGGCTCGTAAAGCGCTTGGAATTCTTATCCGACGTCTCTATACCCACACGTACGAAGCGCCCTCGTAAACTCTCGGCGAGCGCGAGCTCTCTAAGTCTCCGGCCCATAAGTTTACCCTTACAACCTTCCCCCCCCCGGTCCCCCCCACCTACCCC
>UCOM01003154.1:0-19806 GCA_900474385.1 Ormyrus pomaceus | reverse complement strand
CTTTTAATTAGAGAAAAACGATCTCTTTAGATTTCATTCGGCGGCGGTCTCCGGCCTGCTTTAATCAGGATATTAAAGCCCCGCGCTTTACCTCCTCCCCCCCGCGCCCCTCTCTCTCCCTATTACTTTCTGCGCAGACTCGGCAGAGAGGACGGCGGAGGAGGAGGTTATCGCGCGAGAGCGAAACGCGCGCTAATTGTCGGAGCGTTCGTACACGTTCATTTGGCTCTCTCTCTCTCTCTCTCGCCGCTGCCTCGAGCGCGGAGAGAGCCGCGATTACGCGCGGGCGATGAGCGCGGAGGCTTTTTAGCGGAAATCGCGCGCGCGGGGCCGGGGGATTGATTTTTGAGCCGCGCGCCGGAGGAGCGACGACGGGTAAATCGACCGACGGATGGGAATTATCATTTATTTATTTTATCCCCTTCTTCGCGGGTATAGTATTCAATGCGATTTAATTATAACAAAAGGCGAACGTCTTCCTATTTTACTGGTATATACTCGAGTAGCGGATTACCCCGAGCAAAGTCCTTCCGCGCACAATGGGAAGGCAGCAAATAAAGAATCGATATACCCCACATTCTCGTGATAATAATTCCCTCGCCGCAAGTCCTCAGTCGATTAAAACCCATCCGCATTAATCAGGCCATAAAAAGGAAGCCATTCGAACGAGGAGGCAGCGACTCGGCGCGCGACGCGGAAAAAGGGGCAAAACGCCTCTCTCTCTCTCTCTCTCTCTTTCTCTCTCTCTCTCCTGGCGCTCGCGCCATTCCTCATTAACCTTCCCTCCATTTCCCCGGGGCGAGAGGCTCGTCGTCGTCGTCGTCGGGGGGTCATTTTCAGTCGATTATCCGCGGCGGGGTCAACGGATCGCCGGACTACGGCTCTATTAAGGGAGTCGAGGCGCAAGTCAAACGCGCGCGGGGAAGCGCATATTGCGAGGCACACGAGGGAGAGAGAGAGAGAGAGAGAGAGAGAAGGAGGAGGCAAACGGCCACCTTTCATCGATTTTGCACGCGCGGGGCTTTGTTGCTTACTTCTTCTGCCGTTCTCTCTCTCTGCCTTTGCCGGCTGCTCTCTCTCTCTCTCTCTCTCTCTCTCTCTGCGCCTTTGCTTTTTGTTTTGGGGGCTGTTCTTTTTTTTCTCTCTCTCGCTCTCTCTTCTCGAGTGTACTTTGAAATCGAGGCGTCGGTTTCACGTTTGAGCTCCCCCGCGACGACGCTGCTTTTTTGTGCGCCTCGTGTGCGAGTGCAATTAGACACTACTTCGCGCTTCCCTTTTTTGTAGATTAAGGTTCTGCCGGGGATATTGAAAATTAAAAATGCTCCTTTGAGGCGAAATTTACAAGTTGCGAGGCTGCTTACATTTTTCGTGTATTCGTTTGGACTATGAATAAGGCTATTAGAAATTTGTGGTGGGAGAAGATCAAAGTTGTAATTTATACAATTATTTCATTCGCTCGACAATGCTTTCAAGCCCGCAAAAATATTCTATACCTAAGAGGTCCTGCTAAATAGCCCACACTTGCCAAAAGTGATCAAGCTCAAGAAGCAGATCGAGAAGGAGGCATCGGGAAGGGGATTAAAAAAAAAAAGATTAAAGCCGCTTCCGGGAAGCGAAATCCGAGCGAAAAAACAGGCGCGCATAAAAATCAAAGAGGCTACAAAGGAGAGAGAGAGAGAAAGAGAGAGCAAGCAGCGGCAAAGAAGGGAGACGCAGAGCTCTCTCGTCGATTTCGCGCACGTCAGACTTTTGCCGCTGCCGACGATATTCCCAGATGGATTGGCTCGCGCCGACGCTCTTTTAGGAGGCAGCGAGCGGCAAACCACCCGAGATTCGTTTATTATAAAAACCGATTGACGGAGATGAGCGACGATTTTTTAACGCCACCGTCGACGACGTCAGCCGCCGCTGAATAAAAAGTTTATCGCTCTGTGATGCTTTTCTGCGATTCCGGCCCTCTCTCTCTCTCTCTCTCTTTTGTTTGCCCGCGCCTGGATTACTTTGGTGGCGCTGAAGGTTTGAAGGGTGGTTTCTCAGGCGCGAGCTGGCGGTAATGCGGGACTTACTATTTATGGATGTTTTTATAAGGTAGACAGATGATTTTATACTCTTTGCGGATTTATTTCGGCAGTGGTGTGGGCTTTGATAAATGCTGCAATGTAGATGAAGCGGTAAGTAATTCGAGACGTTAAAGGATGCAATTTGGTTTGCGCGTTAAACAGTTATATTTCTATTTATTTATGAAAAAGAAGAACTATTCTTGTTATAATTAAATTTCAACATTTATTGTTAAATATCCCTTCTTAAAAAAGTGTTGAACACCAATGTTGAAGCACTGAAAAGCATGATTTGACTAGTCAATGTAGTTCGAATGTTAGAATTATGAATTGATTTTTAGATATAAAAAGATATGTAACTTAATTTTAATAGCTTCTACTTAATACTGCATAATAAAAAATATTTTACTAAATTTATTTTTACTATAAAATTTAGAATTGAATTCTACGATAATAAATTATTATAGATTAATGAAATTCGAAAAGAACAAATATTGTAAACTCGCATAATGAATACATTTTTAATATGTGTAATAAAATTAAAGCGTGCAAATCGCACCTGATATTGTTAAATATTGTATAAATAGAAATACAGATATATCACACCAATCAATATAGAAGTCTTCTTAAAAAGCATGTGGCTTCCATATCAAAAGTAGCATATGCCACAGTCGAGTATCAGCTACATAACTGCAAGAAAAACTATATACAACCCCGAAAAAGAAATACTACCCGGAGAAAAACGTATTTGCTATACGTTTAGTAATTTCTGCTAAACTTTTAATAAAAATTGCTAAAAATATAACAATAATTAATATAAAATGTAGTAATTTTCACCCTAACTCAAAGTCTGCCCTCGAGTTACCGAAAAGTATAGCAATTATAAAACGTTTCTCTCCGTATCATATATTGCTTCAATGTTTGCCGAGGAAACATCATTGTATCTATATCACTCGGCGCCAAGTGTTATAAACTGACCTCCGCTTTGACATGATTACTCCCCCCGCTCTCACCTCACCGCTCGGGGCTCTGGCAACAAAGTCTCTCTCTCGGGCGGCCTCCAGGTGCGCGAAATGACGCGTTAATTAATCCGGCAGGAGGCCGCGCTTGTACAGCCACCCGCGCTCCCCCCCCCTCAAAGGCATATGAAAAGCCTTTTTCGCGCGGCCTGGTCCATCCATCCATTCGCCGACAGGCCGCGCTGCTTTAACGGCCTCTTTTTTGCCCGGAGGACAATACCCCCCGCGCGATCATAATTCGCAGGCAGCCAGGCAGGCAGGCAGGCAGCGGCGGCGGCGGCGGCGATACTTTTTTTCGGGCTCGATATTTTTCTGCCCCCGCCCAGTTTTACGACGCCCCGGCCAATGGATCGCCGCGCGAATTTTCGAAAAGGGACGCTGTTTTCCTTCTTTTTACGGTGCCGGCGAGCTTTTCCGCCGTCGGCTGCCTGGGCGGCTTTGATTCCGTGATTGCGGATCGATGTTGCGCCGCGCGCTGGGTTTTTGCGCCCGGAAAACGAAATTAAAGATGACAATCTTCCGGGGTTTTAGGACTTTTGATTTACGCTTTTTGCGAGAGCGCTGCCGCGGTTTAGGGGCGTAATAAAATATTTCGGGGATTTTTTGCCCCCGATAAGATACGCCGGAACGGATGTTTCTCGGTTTTAATTAAAAACACGTTCGACGCTTTTTCGATTGTTTATTTTCGCCCGGATAAAATAGACCGTGATTGAAAGATACTTTTACGTTTTATTTTCGGGATCTAATAGTATTTTGATGTAAGTTGTATCAAGAGCTGGTCGTGTTCCATTTTCGAGGGGATATTTTTTTGAAAGTATATCTTTCAAATATTTTGAATAATATCACTTATTCGATTTTGGTGTACTGTGCGTAGAAAGGAACGGGATACGCCGGCATTATTTTGAAATCCGTTTTAAAAATTGTTGAATTTAAATAAAAATTGTATCTTATATAGTTGCGATTAAAACGGATTTATCGTAATTTTTATTGATACCTTTTCCGTCCGCATTTATAGCTAAACGATAAAATAGCATAAGCATTTAACAAACAAATATCGTGGAACGGAACGTGAAAACTATACACAAATAAATATCATTTTATTCGCGTACAACAAACAAATTCGCATCTAATATTTATATTACGTTTATACTTTTTTTCATTAATTATCTTCGCAAAGATTACGACAAAGCAGCTCTTATCAAAGCACACACGAGATAATTAGTATAAAGCAATTATTTCAAACCCTTCCTTTCTCTCGAATATCTCTGTTCCCGCTGATAAAGACTGATATAATTATTTCGATTTCCTCTTCCCCTGGAATTCTCGCTCCCTTTTACATTGTCGGACAAATGGATCGGCGAAAGTTCGACAGAATTTTTTTTCGCTCCGCAGTCCTGCGGCAGAATGGAAAGGAGAAATGAGCCCCGCTATCTTTGAACTCGTGGAATTCAGCGATTGAATCCCTCCCTCTCTCTTTTTATTTTTTTTTATTTTCAAAAGCCTCTACCCTTCAAGGTTTTCTTCATAATGGAAATTCGTATAAATTACGCGGCTCATAGCGTCCGGATGCGCGTAGACTGAGGCACGATTCCGCGTGGATTTAATTTTAAGTAGAATTGGTCCGCGCTTTGTACGACCGCTCCTCTTCTCTCCTCTTCCTTCCTTCTTTTTTTTTCGGAAAAGGATCTCGCGGGGGAATTAAAAAAAAGAAAAAAAAAAAAAAAAATTTTTTTCCCCGCTGAATGCGCCGTTTAATTAAGGGAATAATTACACCGTAATTACAGTTTTGCCCGAGCCGCGAGGGGAAGTGCAATTTTAATGCGCGCGCGAGCGAGCTGCAAGGAAGAGGAATTGTTATTGTGGGCTTTAAACGCGGACTTTAACTCGTTTCGCCGACGTTTGTTTAATTTTTCCTTACGATTTTATAAATTTTTAAATTAGAAGACTAGAGTGAGAGAGAGAGAGAGAGAGAGAGAGAGAGAGAGATTTTACTCGAGGCTGCTGTTGCTCCCATTAATTAAATTGCTGGAACAATGGCTGCAGAAGTTAAACGGATGCTGTTTCAAGTATTTATAAAAACATTTTTGTATGCGTTTATTGATTTTTTTTTCTTTCAAACGAAGCAGTTAATATAGAATACTCCCTCGCAATACAGCGATGTATATTTTCAGCGATCGGCGATTTATTTTAAATTTAATCAACCGCAATGTTTGTTTAACAAAAGGGTCCGGTTTAGCTAAATATTTTACAAACCCTTTTATAAAGTTATACGCGCATTTGCAAAAGCAATTCACTCGAAGCTCGTAATGCAAAAGTTTCATATTCGTTTATTAAAGATTACCACTTAATAAATTCAAAATCCACTCTCCAGTCCGGTTCTCGCGCGAAACGTCAAGCTCACGCAGCGAAATAATACCCCGGCACCAGGCCGAAACGCCACTCTAGGAAAACAAGAGGCATATCAAAAGCCTAAGCAGCACATTACTCTCGAACGCCGCTCGGCTCTCCTTACTCTCGAGCGGTTCTCTCATCTGTCGACGAGTAATCACTCGACCTCTGGAAACAGGAATAATCTCCGGGCCGATATAATTCCCGGCTCTCTCTCTCTCTCTCTCTCTCAATGCACGTCCAATTTCGCGCGCGCGCACAAAACGGCTGCTGCTGCTGCCGCTGCTCTAAGCGCGTAACTATGAAAAGGAGAGCGGCGCTCCCGAAGGGGAGAGAAGCGCGAATCGTCGCTAGATTAAAAAGGAGCGCGCGCCCGGCTCTCTCTCACTCCCTGCTCTTTTATCCGGGCGCCGCTTTGGGACGCGACCCAATCGGGGAGGAGGCCTGGGGACGGCGACATGTGCGAAATTCTTACCGGCGAGCTAAGAGAGCGGAAACTCGCGCGGATGCTCTTCATTGTTGGCTGGTTAGGCGACGATTCGGAGGAGGACGCATCGGTTATCGGCTGGATTTTTTTTCGAAACAATGCGCTCGAGGGGCCTTTGTTCGCGCGCGCGGTTGATGAATTTTGGTTGGGCGTACTAATGCGGGGTGGTTGCCGAGTACGCTGTTATTGTAAAACGCGAGTTATAGGCTATAAACAGCTCACTTCTCGGGGAAGTTAATGGTATTAAATTGCAATTTACTATATGTTCAACGGGGCAAGGATTTATTGTTCGATGGAATATTTTCAGGGTACACTTTGCCTATCCGTATAGGACGAGATTTTTACAAGAAAAGAACGACGTTGCGTTATTTATCAGCTGCAGTTGATTGCAAAATCGAGCGATTCCTCGAGATTTCTGGCAAGCTACAGAGTCCGGAATAGCCGAGTGGAAAAGTAACGAAGATCACCCCCATTAACCCCGTCGCTTATTACTTTAATGGACGTCCGTCGTCCAGGCCGAATGAAAGCGGGGCACTTTTCGCGAGATATCCAGCGGCATTATCCCGACGATCGCAAGATAACTCGGGGCCCGCCGGCACTCTCCCCGCTCGAGAAAAGAGAGTAATTAAGCAGCAGCGGCAGCAGTAGCTTCCTCGGTACATACGCACGTCCACTTATCTGTAAAGCATTGCACAAGTTATCCGCGCGGCGCGCTCCGGTAATTAAACGTCGGCGGGCTGTGTGCGTAAGTGCACTCGCACGCTTCCGTGATTATGCTCTCGCTGCCTGCCGCCGCCGCCGCCGCCGCCGCCGCCGCCGCTCGGCTCGGGTGACGGGGTGGGGGGTAGCGGAGCAGCCTTCGGGAGGGAGAAATCGTTGCACTTGAAAAGGGGGCGCAAGCGCGCGCGTTCATTCGTGCCCGCCGCCGGCCGGGGTGTGGCCTGCGCGCGCAACGTACAGCCGTCGTCGTCTCTCTCTCTCTCTCTCTCTCTCTCTTTCTCCGCGGCGGCAAAGCTTTTTTATCCGGCGGCGAGGGGCCGAGCAAAAAATACATATACCATTAGGATAATTGTCCCGGGACGATATAAATTAGCCGCTGGATTGGGAGGTTCCGGGATGCCGGAGGAGGTGGCGAGAGGTAAAGGGCCCCGCTTTCGAGGGGCTGACGGATGCCAGCCGTGTGCGAATGATTTTTCGAGGCTATTGTGGTCATTATTAGGCGATTGACGATGTGTGCGTGCGATTTACTTGCTCGAAGTAAATCGGGAGCGAGTCGAGCGTTTATTTCAATGCGGGGAGTTTAATATTTTCTTTTTATTGTGCCGAGTTCTAGGAGGGTGGGATTAAAGTTGCCGGGTAATATAATTGCATTTACATTTTTTTAAATAATTGATCGTTTGATTTTTCCGGTAAGGATGGAGGTAAATCCTTTCTTGCATGCTGCGTGCTTAATGACGCGCAAGTTTTTATTTAAAATTACATTTATTATGAAAGTCGAAGCTGCAGCAGCTAATTGTTCTTTTGTAAAAAGTAAATAAAATATTATATTATTTAGAGAGACTGTTTCCGCGCGCTTTTTAAGAAAGGGTAGTTCGTATCTCATTCGCTCTTCTCTTCCGTGAAATATTCGTTTTCATAAATTAGCCTTGTACGAGTAGGAGACTATAAAAATAAAATTAAAACGATTCTCCCTCGGGGAGGCATAAAATTAAGTAAATTAATTTTCTAGATCTCGTCGCGGATAAAATGTTTTTATTTGATGAGTCGGTGACGATGAATGCGAGAATTGTTATCTATATTTATGATGCTTTAATTGATTAATAAAACGGGACATTCAGCTAAATTGCCTCGCGATGAATGTTAATAGAAATTTGTTTGATTGAGGATTAAAAAATTAATTCAATCAGGAGAATCATGGAAGGATTATTATTTCATTTCGTGCTTGTAAAATATGCAGCGTTTATAAAGAATAAAGAGTCTATTATTTCACGCTCTATAAAAGTATTGGGGAATTAAATCGATGCACGTTTAAAAATGTATGCGTGAGAGAATAATTTTATTAAACTTGTTACTGTTTAATGCATTTAATTGAACCATTGAATATCGACTGAATCTACTTATGGAAAACAAACTTTTATTATAATTTTATTATATATAAAATCCAATTAATATAAATCGGGCTGTACGTTCAACTTAAAAATATAAATAAATACAATTGTTCCAGAAAATTCCTTGCTTCTAATAAACACGGTATATCCTCCCCATAAAAAATCTTACAGCCAACTATCTGTTAAACAAAACGAACCGAGCAACTCCAGATTCCCAATCTTAGCAGCCCGAACAAAAGCATATCCCCCTTTCAATTACTCGAAGCGGAAAGCGACAAATGACCGCCGCGGCACCTCCTTCCAATTTCCAGAGCCGAAATTATGATTAGCAGAAGCGCCGAAAACGCGAAAGCGTCATCTGCGGGCGTCATCTGGCGCTCGGGGCGGCCGGCGCACCTACGCCGCTAATTAACCGATTAATTCGTCGAATCGTCGGGCGAAGCGTCGCCAAGGCCGCCAAGATAAACGAGATTGCGTGCGCCGAGCCGATGACGCCTTTTTCGACCCTCGTGACGTCAGCCTGAGGAGAGCCGCTTACGAATCGCAGGATATTTATTGAGTAATTGAATACAGGTGACGAAGGGAAGTGAAAGGTGAGTTGGGGATAATGATGATTGGGATAATGTTTGGGTTAGCAGGTTTGTGGGTTGTTTTATTACGTCAATTCGGCAATGAAATGAATAATAATAATTACTAATAAAAAATTTAAAAAAAATAATTTTAATAATTGCTATCTCCAAGAGGAAGCTCTGTGATAGTAATTTTTGGAGTTGTTCGAAAAACCTGTTATAATTGTATTTTAAGGTGTCAGGAACAAGAATAAATGTTTTTGAAAAATGTCTGTATGGATGTATGTGTGTGTGTATGTACACCTGGATCTCAGTTTCTACTGAATGGATTTGCATCTTCCATGGCTCATTTTTTATTGTTAATTTTTTTGCGATGGCGGCTAAAAATCCTTTTTTCGTTTAGCTTATTCGTTTTCATTTTATCGCCAATTTTCGATTTTCGAAAAATTTAATTTTACTTTTTTTTAATAATAGAATTGAGATATTCGAATCGGATAAAAACCATTTTAAAGAGCATAAAAATACCTATAATTTCAGCATTTTATGTTTCTAAAATTATCACATTATTATGCAATTATAAATTTAATGCTGAAGAATTGAATTTTGACAAATTTCACTTACATTAAATTAATGCATCCCACATTTCTTCACTACAATCCTCATTCCTTTGGTATTTTATTAGGTATGACAAAAAAGACATTAATGTCGAAGGTTGACGTCCGCTCAGCGATGAGAATTAGGATTATAGGGAGAAGATCTCGAAATAATTAAATGATTATTTGATTATTAAATTTTTATCGGTAGAGCACTGCACGAAAATATAATAAACTAAAAGGAACGCGGTGAGCGTAAAAGTGGGTCTCAGGTTTGCCCGGGAGCGGACTTTGTCCGCTCTGAGCGAGGCTGGAATCTAGACCCTTTCGGCCGGTGAGCGAAAGCCGCTCACAGCGAGGGTATTCCGAGCCTGAGACGGCTGAAGCTCAAGAGGACGTGTGTCCAGGTGATGGGCTGGCGATCAAGAGTCGCGAGGCGCCGCCGTTTCGCGAGCTCGCCACCTCGGGGTGCGCCAGTAGGGATGAAACCTCGGCCTCTCATTGGCTGATGGCCGAGGCGCCCCGGATCGGCAGCGGTTTCACCCTAATCGCCGGAGCCCGGGATTTCGGCGGAGCGAGCTCGGGCGACGAAAAAGTCGCTCGGCAATTTTAACCCGAAAAACGTATCGAGTTTAATTTTTTAATTTAAAAATTATATTATATTTTATTCTGCGCGTGCAGCGAATTCGTTTGATCAGTCGACTCGGACTCCATCATTACATTATTAATTTAAAATTGTCTACAAGTAACACATTTCCCTCGAAATTTTGCAAATATGTGCTGCAGGCATATCATTGAAAGGCCCACCTACAATCTAACTTATGCTATTGACTGTCGATCTTTCATTAACATTGTTAAACTTCACTAAAGTTGAAAGTAAGTGTCAATAAAATAATTGAGAAAAATATTTTAAATACCAGATTGAGTGGAAATGTATACTAAAGTTTCACGCAAATAATTATCTTTTTCCCGCGTTTTACTTGTCAACTACCATGCCGCGAGGGCGCATGCGCCGCGTATAACGAACTAACCGTACGAGATTACGGTTCGAAATTTCGAATTTATAGTCGACACTCAATACTCAACACTTGGTTTTATAATATGGCGGCAGTGTTAATTGTATATCTATATATATTGAAATTCCAAGTTTTGAGTATTGAGTATCGACTATAAATTCGAACCTTTAGACGTCTTTTGTTTGTATCGTCTGGCTCACTTTCCTCCTACCTATTTGCTGGTAAACCAATTTATATATTTCGACTGAAGCGATCTTTCGTTACAGTTGCCTTTGCGCTTATTATTGCTATTTTGTACTAAGCGCTGTGACGTTACTAAAATAAGTTTAAAGTCAACATGTAAAAATAAACGGCATTTTTAGGAACATGAATTAATGTTTTACTAATTAAAGGATTTCAAATAATTTTATTTTATTTTTAAATAAATTTAAAGCATAATAATTAAACTTTTGTAAAAATTAGAAATGTTTTAAAACTTAAATGAGACGGAAATATTTAAGAGCTACATAATGTTATTTTCAATAATTAATTCCCTTAAATCATTTTTGTGGAAAAAACTAAATAACATTATTCTATTACATTTTTTTTATTAAAAATTAATTATTATCTCATAGGAGATATTTACAGTCTATAGGTAATTTTTGCCTAGATAGATTATTGTAATTCAACAAAAAGTTTTAAAATTATATAATACAATAAAATCTATTAATAAATTAAAAATATTCAATTACTATTGATCAAGGATCATTGTACATATTTAGATACAACCAATTTTTTTTTTGTACCTAAATGAAAGGTAGTTTGTTTTTAAAATATTTAAGGAGTATTCAGCTAGGTAAATTAATACATATTGATAATTTAAAAAAAAAATCATAGAATTAAAAATAAGCGGCTTATTTGCTCGCCATGCTTGAAAATATTTGGTGGCCCTGAAAAGGGCCGGTTGATGTAAAAGGTCAAATAAAAAAATAATTCAATTCTTCGGTTTCTCTTGTCTTTTAACCTTCTTGGGTTTGGGCTTACTGGTTTTTGCAGCCAGAGCTTTTCCGCTCCTCTTGATCTTGGACAACGGCGACTTGGCCGTCTTCTCCACGGCTGATGTCTTCTTAACCGCTTTCTTCCCGCCCTTCTGTTGCTTCGCGGTCGGCTTCTCCGACGCCGTCTTCGCTACCCTGCCGCATTTCCTGGTCGCAGCTCTCTTCGGCTTCCCGTCCTCGGCTCTCGCGATCTTGAAACTGCCGGCGGCTCCGACGCCCCGAGTCCTGACGATGGTTTTCTTCTCGGTGGCGGATCTCAGATACTTACGAAACGTAATCAACGTTGTAGGTGGTGGCGATGTACTTCTTGATGGCCTGGAGCGAGGAGCCTTTGCGATCCTTCAGGTGGCCGATGGCTGCCATCACCATCTCCGATGCGGGCGGGTGCTTCGGACGGAATTTCGCCGCTGTCTTCTTCATAGCTGCTGCTGCGATGGTCATGCTGGTAATGTTTGATTCGGGATCAGATGTTATTGCTTTAGAAAGCGATCGATCGATAATAAGACGCTCCGGCGAGGTGCGCCTTTTATATATATATACCCGAAACGCGAGCCTCGGCGAAAGATCGCGGCGACGAAGAGAGATTTCGTATCCTACTTTTTGCAATATTGTCATTGTAAAGATTCAAATTTCAAAGTTAAAAGCAATAATTACTCGATGATAACGTCAATGTCCACGTTTAACGAGTTATCTTTTTACTGTCATACAATTATTAAAATACTAATTAATTAAATATTCAATTTTTCAATTGCAATATAAATTTAAATTACAGCAATCATGCATACATAATAATAAAATTCTATTTATTTAGAAAAATGTATAGTTTCTTTTAAATATCATTATTTATTTTCTTAGCCGCATTGAGAGGCTGTTCACCCTATATTTATGGAAAACGTTTTGAATAAGTTGAAAATCACAACAAACATTCGCTTATAACGTAGATTATTTTCGCTTCGCTTGCGAAACACATCACTAAAACAAAATAAAATGTAGCTAATTTTAAAATAGTAAACTGTTGTCGGTCATTGAAACTTCGGACCTTTAAACTTTTGAAAAATTTTAACGTACACATTTATTATAAAAAAATTTTATAATCAACTATATAGTCTTAAAATTCATATCGATAAGCAATATTTAAACTGAAAATTCAATGCAATCTAGCTTGTTTTATAAATTAGTGAAACTTTTATAGAAATAACTTACTTATTAATATAAACAAACAACATAAATTTAATTTTTCAAAAGCAACAATCACATTTAATGATTTAGTAAGTGAAAAGACAATCATTTAATAACTGACTGTATTTATTTTCCACTCCTTGCCAACAATGTCAGAATTATTTGTGATGCTGAAAGTTTATTTACGATACGTAGACTATTGAATTAAGAAATATGGGACTTTTACATTTCAAACAGTAAAAATCAATTATAACTTATTATAAAAGTTATCAAAAGCGCAAATATTATACATTTGTCGAACGTCTTAACGATTTATTGGCCCTGACAAGGGCCGATTGATTTTTTTTTTCAAGTAATCGTCCTGACTAGGTTATCTGATACAATTAGTATACTTGGCGAGGGCCTTGGTGCCCTCGCTGACGGCGTGCTTGGCAAGTTCACGGGGAAGCAGAAGCCTGACGGCCGTCTGGATCTCCCTCGAGGTGAAGGTGGACCTCTGGTTGTAGCTGGCGACATGCACGGCTTCCCTGCAGATCCGATCGAAGATATCGTTGATGAAGCTGTCCATGATGATCATCGCCTTGCTCGAGACTCCGGTGTCGGGGTGGACCTGCTTCAGTACCTTGTAGATGTAGATGGCGTAGCTCTGCTGCCTCTTCTTGCTCCTCTTGCTTCCCTTGGTACCGCTCTTGGGCACCTTGCCGGCTACCCTGCTCATGGACTTTCCCTTTGCCTTCGGAGTTGTCATGATTGAATGCGAACTTGGTATGTTAAAATCTTCGATGTCGAAACTTCGAATGCTGATTTGCGCGAATTCTTGGTCCCTTTATACAGCCGGAATCTACTCCTATCCCCTCCAGTTACGAAGTCAAGTAGTGTGAGCGAAGTAGGAATATAAAAACATCGTCATCCTTCGATCTCGATAATACTGGGCAAATATCGACTAGATCGTGTTTCGAAAAGTAAGATGAGATAGTATAAAGTTGAAATTAAAGCAAATCGACGAGCGGTTCTGCTCGAGCAGGACTAAAATTTTCCGTCGGTCGAATTCACCGACTATTAGAATGACAATTATTTCGCGCAACGTGTTGACAAATGAGCTCCATTTTCTTGCTATCAGCGATGACGAAAAATTAAACATTCTAAATAATGAGATTCGCTATTTCTCAAGTACAATTATAGTTTAGAGAATAATACATAAATTAAATTAAAAAATATAAGGTAGTGTTCCAGATTTGAAAAAATAATGAAAAATATTTATAATCGTATTATATGTTACTATCTCAAAAAATAATTATTGTAAAAGTGAAATTTAATATTTCAAGATCACTGATTTCAAAAACGTATAATATAATCTTTGAAAATGTATAATAATTACGTACATCTGATGTCTAGCTATTATAAATGTTTTTGATAAATCAAAAATTTTAGTTATGTTTACAGATTTGTTTTGTAACTGTTCTCTACTTTAGTAAACATAATACATGTAACGTTTAAATTCAAGTCTGACGAACGAAAAAGAATTGTTGTAATAACACGGCAAAAGTTTAAATTAATTTTAATTAATTTATAAAAGATGTCTTCATCTTAAAATCAATTAATAAAATTGTTTCAGTAATTATCAAAATGTCTTTCTCAAATTAAAATTGTATACAATATTTTATTATTTTATCATATTAAAAAATACATTTGTGTTTATAGTAATAAATAAAAAATGATCGTTCTTGCCAGTACGTGCATGTCCTTTGACAGTACAGCGCCTTTCAAAATATTAAAGAGTTGAGAATTAAGCCTGACTGATTTCGAAAAAAGTCGTTGTAGCGAAGCTCTCAGCCGAAATTCTCAGCGAAACATAATCAATCCGTTTCTGCAGCCAGGATAGGAGATTCTATTACAAAAGATCGATTCTTAGGAATACATTCCTTCAACAAAACACTTTTTAATTAGGAAAACTTATATCTTAATTTGAAATCATCGATTAAATATTTTGAATTTAAATATCTCAATGAGTTTATCGATCGACATGATCTTTTTTCTACTAAGTAGGCTTAGTTTAACTACAATTACGCAACCAAATTTTCTAAATTTGTAAACTTGTTTTCACTCGTCTATAATTGTTAATAATGATTCTTTTTCTTTTTAAATGAAAAAATTATTATTTTTTGAAGCAAAAAGAAAACTTTATAAATCTTGTCATAGTCCTTCCCTTTTAAGCTAAAAATGTATGTTATTTTATTTTTAATTCTAATATATTATTATTAAAATTTTATTTTTTTCAGAAAAAATATTTTAAACTATAGATATAAGTTTTAATTTCTAAAAAATTTGTGCAATCTTCTTAGAAAATTACCTTTTAATAAACTAGAACATAAAGGCTTATTATGGCGTAAGCAAATATAAGTTTCCCCGTCATCCAGTTTAGTTTCATTTCATAGCCAACGGCGGGGCTTACCGGGATTGTGGAATCTTCCGAAATATTCCATCGAATATTCTTTCGGTGATTTGCGGGGGTTCAAATGAAAGACGAATTGGCAACTCAGGTAAAACTTTCTAATGCCATCCCTTATTGTGCCTGGCAACGACTAAGGTGGACGCACTCTAGGAGTGCGTCATGCTGACCTTACTCAAAACTGCAGACGTGGGGGTTGAATTCGTTCGGCAGCTGAGAAAGATTTCGCTTTCCGCCAATTAGTCTATCGACGAACGCTGCACCGCTCACTTCGCAGCAGCTCTTAAGGTTTATAATTTTCTTGAACCTTGAAAGTCTCGCATTTCCTTCATTCTTCGATTTCGGAAGCGAACGTACGAAAGGAGCTCGATAAACATTCGAGGCCCACAGTTTACGATTATCGAGCGAAATTGAAGGAACGAAGATAATAACGATGAGCGGAAGCATGCAAGACGAGATCGCACCGCGGTGCTACCTGTTGCTCGAGGATGGCACCGTCTTTCCCGGCACCAGCTTTGGTGCCTACAAAAAAATCGACGGCGAGATCGGTGAGTCTCGTGCCATGCTTATGCTTCTTCTTCTTTCTTGTCTCAACACGTAGTGCTAACAATTTTGCGGACAAATTTCAGCCGCGATTTCTATGCACGGAGAAAAATTCTCTATTAAGAATTACTATTGTCAATCTTAATGTTATCACAACTAACATTCTTGAAAAAATTACAACAGTTTCTTGAAAACTTACTATTAGTTCTAGTAAATTTTACGAGAAACTATTGCAATTTTTCCATCAACAATATCAGTTTGTGAGAACGTTAAGATTGTAATTTTTGTAATTTTAAGTAGAGAATAATTTTTCTCCGCGTGGGTTCGCCCTCTAAATGTATATTTTTATAATGGCCAACTAAATCCTCGGCAGTCGGTTTATAGTTAACAAAATCACGCAAAACCAAAATCCACGCATCGAATTCGAGAAAAAAAAATGACAGCGCGGAGAACGTCAGTAGTAGAAACACGTGGACGCGCAGCTGGCAAACATTCTATGCGGCGTCTACGCACGCGTATCCGCACTTAATCTAATAATTATTATACGATAAAGAGCATCCACTCATAATAGAGAAAATTTTGTTTCTCCAAAGAGGAACAGTGAATTTTTTATCCTTTCTCAATTTGATTATTCTTACTGATGGTTCGAATCTCACAAAATCTGGGCAGCCGGATTGGTGGTCAGCGAACTTTGCGATACGCCAAGTCACTGGCGATCAACGAAATCGCTTTCGAATTGGATGAGGCAGGAAGGTATTCCAGGAATACAGAAATTCGACACCAGAGCGTTAACGAAAATCATAGGCGAGAGGGGTACGATTTTAGGAAGAATCGTTCACGTACCACCTGCCAATTTAAATTTGCCTTTAAGCATTGTCGACCCCAACAGACAGAATCTTGTTGCTAAAGTTTCACAAGTAAGTAGAGGTTTTTAAAAAAATTTTATTTATAATGTTGCTAGTAAAGCACATTTGAGTGATATTGATTGATTATAAGCCAAATTAACGTTTTAACGATTATTTTTAACAGACGTCCAAGACAACGTACAATCCACAAGGACATCCCCACATCTGCGTAATTGATTGTGTAATTCTCCTAGTACCTACCTAGAAATCTACGTGGATCTGTAAAAATCAATGATTAAATCCACGCAAAAATCCTTCTGGAATCCACGTAGAAATCCACCTAGAATCAATTTAGAAATCCACATAGATCCACCTGGAATCGACGTGGAATCCACTTTAATCTTCGTGGAATCTATGTAGAATCCACGTAGAAATCACTCTGATTTCCACTTGGAATTCCATCTGGTTTTTTGCAACAGGGATGGCAAGTCCGTAGCTCGTGCTTAACACCAATCTACACGAGTTATGAACTTGCCAAATCTTTACCTGCCTAGGTGTATAATATACTATTTTTCGTGAAGTCATACTAGATTTTTCACGCCCCTTTATGTCTGATTCAGTGTGCGAGAATCGGCGCCCGATGCGACTACGCCTTGTACGCGGGAGCTGCCGCGGAAAACTACGCGAGCATCGCCGAAATTGCCCCGATGACCGCTGGACTCAAGATGTACCTCAACGAGACGTTCACCACTCAGCGGCTCAACGATCTGACTTTGTGGATCAAGCATTTCGAGAATTAGCTGCTACGGCTCCTGTCTTGCTTCTGGCCAATTTGTACAACAGGCCTAACCGCGTATGTCACGTCGCCAGGAAGGAGGAGATACAGATCATTCGGGCGGCTAAGGAGAAGATATTATTATTGATTACTTTTTTCAAATAGTATACATTCATATAATTAATTGCACAAATATAGTTGTCCAATCAATAATTAATATTATTACTATAATAATCGTGTATAATCGTCTTATTTCGGAGAATCGGCAATAATTGTGATTTATATTCCCAAATTCCCAGGGTCTTCCCGTGACTTGCGAAATCTGTCCGCATAACATGGACGTTATCGATGTTTTTGCAACTGATCAGCTGAAGCAGCTCTTATAAGTATTCATAAAATTTATTTTTGTAATCCTTTTAAAATTGTTTCTTAAATTGTTTATTCAAATTGTTTATTAAATTTTAATAAAAAAATTAAAAAAACTAATTTAATTAGTAAATTTAATTTACTATAGTAAATTAAAAAAAAAATTTTAAATTTGATTTCAGCTTCTCATACAATTCAAGAAAAAGGACGCGAATCACCATTGACACCGCCATTCTGCCGATTTGCCTGGAGCCTCGATTAGTTCGCTAGGGAGCAAGGCAAAACCCTCGCTACGCCACCTAGCGTACAGTCGAACGGGCACCCACAAGCTCCCAAGGCGCTCCCTCACTCCCTCCTCCAACGCTCCTATATACAAAATACCTTATACATTTCTACTTGTGTTGTATTCTTTTCCTATACTAGCTATGTTCGCGCTCTAGTTTTTTTTATTAGGCATGTTATTAGAAATTTATTTTATTATAAAAGTCCAAAATATTTTTTCTATCATAATTTCATGAATCTTTAATAATTCAACGGTACTGAATTATGAGGCTAGAAATTCGAAATTTATTCAAATATTTTTATTATGCCAAGTATTAAGTAGAAAATAAAAATCAAGATCAGTATTAGCACATTATTACTTTTAATAGCCTTATTTTCTATTCTCATTCTGGAAGCTTTCTACTTTTAATAAGTAAACGTTTAAAAACTCGATTCTTTTAACTTTACCGCCTTTTTCAGTTTTTTAGGAGAAAAAACAAATCGATTTACATTTTTAAAAATTCAGACCTCTCAATGTCAAACAATTCATAAAGCAAATGTTGGCGACTATTCATCGACGCTGCTTATCACTTTTTTAAGAAAGGAATCATTAATATAAGAGACTGTATTTGCTCAAGATCCGATGTTTCTTCCCAATTATCATCTGATTCGCTACTCAGATTTTGTACCTAAGCGGGTCAATCAGTTTACATTTTGACCTAAAACTTGGCAGAGAGAAATTTTTTTATAATATACAATGCGGTAATTTATATTCAGATATAATTGATAGCTTGAATTTCATTTGCATCACATATAATCCTCCAATAAAAAACATCGATTAATTACTCAATATTTTAATTTCAATAATTTATTAACAGTAAGATTTATTGCTGTGCAACCGATGAATTATACCCTGCCATTTTCACGTTCGCACTTTTTTATAATATCTAATTATTATTCGGAATTTTGCCGAGTACTTTCTGTAAATACATGTATTTTTAATTTAATATATAAAGTATATTGAGACCATTTTATTTTTCAATCAATTAACAGAATTAAATAATAGTAATAAGAAAAGAATTATTTAATAACAAGAGAAACGCTACAATTCTTCGTTACACTTTCATTATATACATTACAAAGATAAGTTGATCAAATATTAACTCGATTTATCTCCAACGAAATTGCCGTCATTACCAATATTTAATGCAACTGGCTCCCACCGCGTGATTTCCTTCCGTTAGAAATTATCGTATCAATTTCCAGCACTCCTAATCCCACTAAATATTTGACAAGCCGAGGCTAATAAACATCCGGCGCCGGGGGGCGCCGGCAAAGTAAAGACCCGTGATATCGTTTTTAACGGGGCGGCAAGCGCCGCCGCCGCCGCCGCCGCCGTCCGACGGGCCGCGCGGAGAGAGGGTGGAAAAACGTCATGCGATTCGGCTATTAAGCCGCGCGCGGAGAGTTAATTGAGAGCCACTCCGAGCTCTTCGCTTCCCATTTCAGACGGCGGCGAAAATTAAATGACGCTCCCGCGCGCGTTAATTCGAGGAGAGAGGCTCTCCGCGTGTCTCTGATTGCACGCGACTCTCAATTGCCCCTCGGTGTTTCCCCCGGTTCCTTATCCCGCGAGCGATCGCCTCGGAATTATTTTAATCTAGCGGCGCTCGATCGCCGCCCGAGATAGACGTGCGCGACTACTTTGCCTCGGGGGGCTTTCATTTCGGGAATTAGGACGGGATTAAGAAGTGTCTTTTGCTTGATTAAAAGCTGATGTAGCGAATTAACGAGTGCGCTTTCGGGAAGATAGCGGATAATGCGCTCGCCGTTTATATCGAATTGCGATGAGCGCCGCCTTTGACGTTCGCGTTTAAGGTGTGCTTTCGAACGATTGGAAATTAAACTCGAAATTGACGATCAATATACTCTCATATTATACAAAATGCATCAACGCTGCAGTATTAAATAAATTCGATTTTCAGTTCGGCTCGAGCTCGTAATAAAATCGCTTAAAGCAAAGCCAAAGAAAATCATTACATCACTCAGTGCCACAGGGGAGGGGAGGCAGCAGTTGCTTTTCACGCCGCATAAGTACCCTCCTTCTCGGAAGC
>UCOM01003153.1:0-19862 GCA_900474385.1 Ormyrus pomaceus | reverse complement strand
CTTTTCATTAAATTCTAAAATGAGCATATAAAAATAAAATAATAATAAAAACGAGATAATAATGGAGCAATAAATTAGTTAGGAGGAAGCTAACTGCCAATGACTTGGCAGCGGTTTTTAAATTGAAATATAAAATAGCCCTGGTAGAAAATTAACCATTTGACCAGACCGTTGACCAAGCATGGATGAGTCAGTCAGCATTTAATAAAGTTTTGCGTACAGGATTTGTGTTCAACAATTAGTTATTTTTATTAACTAACATAAAAGTAATACACAAAATAATAAGATTAGTGTGACATTACTGTTTTATTAAAATATATGCGCTAGTCATAAAACAAGAACACCTAACATAAAAAATAACTATGAGTAAAGAACGACGAGTGAAAAATTATAGAGACAAAAAGTTAAAAAAGTGAAAAATTTGGATATAGTTTGAAAAGCTTGGATCTAGTTCTAATAATAAGTGATGAATTATAATATTCTTCACTATCTGTTGCGGTCATATCAAGCGCTAAAAGCGTTACGTTTTTCGCAGGGTTTATATGAATATAAGTACAACAGTTGCCTAATATTCTAGTCACTTTTATTCAAACTACGGTATGACTTGACCAAGTGTTGGTGATCGTTTCTACCAGGGAGTGCATAATTTTTTTAACCAACGCTGTCTTTTATTAAACAATCTTACTTATTGTTAGTAAATCGTTTACATGATTTTAACACGACTTTCGGTTTTAAAATTTTAAGATTAATGAATTATCATAATCAAAACAAATCGACCCTTTTTATTTTTTTTTTAATTATCAGCCAATCAAATCACGTTTATCGGGAATTCAGTTTTTCCGGTCGCATTTTTTCAATACTTTTATTTTAAGCGTGTATAATAACCAGGCAATAAACTCGTATTTCGATTTTTAGATCATTTTTCGATAGTACTCATAAAAAGTGTAAATTGAGTAAGTAAATTTATTTAGTTTAAATTATTTAACATATTATTAGAATTAGGTCCCATTGCATGCTCACTTACTAAAAAAGACTCAGGCAACACATGTTCGTTATAAGCAAAAAGTATTTTCTAGGTAGAAATAAAGCTGCGAGAGGATAAATTTGAACTAATTTAGCGAGTGGCATTTATTTAGCCGGGAACAAATTTCCCTTCCAATTCTCGTTCGAGCAGTCAGCATTTCATCAAGCAGGCTTGAAAAGAGCAAAGCGACGTTTGAGAATTTCGCAAAATCTAAATTTACTCGCCGAAGGCGTCATCGCAGAATCTCGGCTAACGCCACGTTCCGCAACACCATTCTTTCATCGATTTACGCTTCTCGGCCCCGGCTTGCTAAAGCAGCCGCGGCTCGGAGCTCATCAGCCGCGTTTCCGGCACACCCGTCCAATAAATATCTTCGCCGAGCAATAATTTCTCGAGTCTGAGAAAAACGCGCTAAACGATCCGCGCCGCGCGGCACGCATCTCCGCCGACGTCGAACGATGAGAACCTTTGATGTTTACAGCTTTCTGCGCGTTTATGCCGATTTGGCGCACCTACACGACTAGACTTTCGAGCGACGGGCAATAAAAATAACGCGGGCTTCGCCGTACGCGCCAAGTCCTTTGTGCGCGACGTCGACAAAAGTTTTAGAAAAACTATAAAACTGCGGATCGAGCAATGGACCGAAGGAAATTAATCGAAGGAGCGAAATATTTCCAATTGATCTGGAAGTTGAGCGCGGCGCGGTTCGAGGCAAAACTGAAAGAGCTCTGAAAGTATAATGAGCGTTTAAAAGGAAAGCGCGTGGGCGGCGGCAGCGAGCGATAATTTATCGTGGCAATTTTCGGAAATGAAAGAGCTCGTCCCGAAGGGTAGAGAGAGGAGAGGGGCGAAAGAACGAGCGGGCCCTCGGAAAAATAGCCCCCTCGCGGGAAAATAAAAGGCCTTGCGCCGTCGCAATTAGCTGCCCATAAATGTGTCGCTTATGATCTGCGGCAGATGTCTCACCATAGATCACGGCTTGGCGCTCGGCTCCAGAACGATGCATCTTCCTCGGTGGTTTCCCGCGCGGCGGCGGCCGTCGTCGCGGCGTCGCGCGGCTCGTTGGATCCCGCCGAAAGCGCGCGCGAGCGGCTCTCGCGCCGAAAGCGGTAATTGGCCGCGGGCTGTGTGTGAACGCGATATTAGATCCTCGTTATCCTAACGAGCTGAAATACCCCGGTTAAAAGCGTACAAGTCCTCGCGAATGCCGTGTGGGTGCAGAGGGAGTAGCTTCGCGCCAAGGCGAGACTGGGTGGCGCGCCGCCGCCGTCGCCGCCGCCGCCGCCCGGGACATGATGAAAATCCCGCATAAATAAGCAAACTTTTCCGGCCTTTTGATTATCCCGCGCCGAGTCTCTTTTCCGCCTGCCTCCTTGTAGCCTCGGATCTCCGGGGTATAATGCGACGGCTCAATTGGAGTACAATGGAACGGAGCTTGATATTATTGCCTGAAATGTTCATAGCCGGCTAATTTTGCAAGAGCCCAATAAAAGAGGAAGGATGCAAAGAGAGAAAGAAAGAAAGAAAGAGAGAAAGACAAAAGCGAAGCGTTCTTTTGAGTGTGCCGTTAATTGCATAGCCTCGTGTTAAGTTCCATTGTTTGCTAATTTTTTCTCTTGTTGAGTCGTCCGTTCCCCGGCGGTTCGGCACGCAGCGAGAGCATCGAAAAACGATCGTTCCGCCAGGCTCTGCCGCGAGACGAGGGCAAGCGAGAGAGTCGCCTTATCTCTCCCCGCGTATATCCTTTCCGAGTCTTCTGCTATGTATATATATATATATATATATATAGATGTATCGCGGATGTGACGATTGGACATGCATCGGGCCGCGGCCGCCGACGAGCGTCGATATATATACAAGAGCATTTAAAGCTTCCCTACCCTATTTGTGCTTCTTTCAGCCCGACTTAATGAAACAATTGGTCGCGGTGGCGTAAAACACTGCAGAGAAAGAATAGCCAAGCAGCTGGATTCGCACGGCAGGCGGCGAAGGACGGATGACACACGGCCGACTACTTTCCCGCTCTCGGCGGCACTTTGCCGCTCCTAGCTACCGGATTGCTTCCTCCTCCTTTGGAGCGCTCTTTCGGCTTTGCTAATTTCAAGCCTGTTAGCGCGTGTATTTCCGAAGCCTTCCGCTTACGCGGAATAATGGATCTTTCGTAATGAAAAGCGTCGTAAATGTGCTTGCGCGCGAAACGAAGCAAGCTCGAACGAGGAAAGCGCGCGCTAAAGAAGCTATTCGAGCGAAGCAGGCCTGAATAAGCAGTTACTCGTTATCGGAGGTAGGAGGCAGACTCGAGCCGAGGCGCGGGGCTTTTAAAAAGAAATCGGAAACACGATACCCCTTTGGGTCCTTAGGTCCCGGCGGCGGTGACGAAAAGGGGGCTGCCGCGCGCGTAACGCGCCTCCGGGCATAAAGGGCATAAAGGTTGCGCGTGTGTCCGGTACACGTCGTCGTCGTCGTCGTCGTCGTCGCAGAAAGCAAAGAGAGGAGCGCTCGCGAGGAGAAGAGAGCGAGGCAGAGAGAGAGAGAGAGAGGCAAAGAAAGAAAGAGCGGGAGGGGGAGAAAGAGAGAGAGGATCGCGTATAAAGTACGTATGGGAGAAAGAAGGAGCTCGCGCGCAAGCGGTCGTATAAGGGGGACCGAGCGAGCGAGTCGCCAGGAGTGGTGAGACCACCCAACGTGATCGCGCGCGCGCGGGAATACTGCGAGAGAAAAAGAAGCTGCGCGCAAAAGAGAGAGAGAGAGAGAGCGCGGATGAAAGGAGAGCGCGAGAGGGATTCCTAAGGGAGGAAGGAGAGAAAGTGATCGCGCCGGCATCTCCGAGCGCAGGAATGCTCCTTGGGTCATTAATGCGGGGGGACTCCGAAGTATGGATTCGGCCAAATCAGTGACCGATTGCTTGCGCGAGCGCAATTTTTTTTTCTCCTTTTTTTCGTTGCCTCCCCCCTCCTCTCTCGCGTCGGAGCCGATTCATTCCCGACGAGAACGTCGCGCGGGTAAAAAGACGGGCTCGAGCTCAACAAATTACCTCCTACCGTCTCCCTTTTCACCTTTTCCCTCGGCCTCGCCATTTGCAACATTCAATTTGTTTTATGAGTACGTTCGGCTGCTTTTTGCACTTTTATATACGCCGAGCTGCATCAATAACACTAAAGCGCTCTCCGCGCATACTTTCGCGGATCTCGCGTACGGCCGAGGATGATTGTTCTAATTTTTCACCTGCATTGCGATCTCCTCTTCCCCGAACTCCTTTATGTCATTTTTGTAATAGCGCCGCTTTTTACTCTCCGGCGAAGCGCTTTCGAGCGCTTCGATCAACGTTGCCGTCACTACAGAGAGTTAACATCCAAAGGAACCGCCAAGCATTAATATCATTTTCAATCACATTTTCCGCTCGAGCTCCGCTTCAGTAGTATCAGTGCAGTTTGGTTAGACATTTTTCCTTTCTTTATGTAATAGACTTTTATTAACGTGGCATGCTGGAGAAGACTGGGAGAATAATTGACAAATTTATTAAAACGTTGCAGCTCGAAATTGTAGGAGGGCAAGCCAGGCAGTCGGAGCTTGCAGGAGAGCCGGAGGAATAAAAGCGGGAAAACGAGGAGAAGGAGGAGAGGAAAAAAAGTCGTATTTTCAAGGCCTTATTGTCATAGCAATAAAACTTTATGTCATGTCCATTTCGCCTCGTCGGAGCAATAGCGGCGTTACAAAACGGTTGGTAATGCAGGTACCGAGGTCTCTCGTCGGCTCTCTCGAGAGCGGAGGCAGCGCGGCGTGTGCAGTAATTAAATTCTTTGAAAGAACGATTTCGGAATGTCAGGCCGGAGCCCTGAGCACGCAATTAAAAAGGAAACGTTTCGTTTTGGAGCCCAAAGGACTTCGGTAATTAAAAGAATACGCGAGAGCCGTAATCGGGACCTCTTTCTCGCTCCTCCCGGCCCCTTTTTTCGCCTTTCGCCCCGCTACCTTTTTTCTTATTATGTCCCCGAAGACAGATAGGCTCGTTGTATCTCGCTCTCTGACAGAAGCTGCTCGAATCGCATGCTAATTCCCCGGCTCGTGTAGGAGAGACAGAGATGAGAGAGCGGCTTCCTTTTCGCCGGGCGAAATCCCATGATTCGCTGAAACGGAGATTAGGCTCGATTGAAATAGTTGGAAACAATTACCCATCAACTCGGGTGGAGCGTCACCCCGTCGGGCGCTCCCGTCCCCCTCGCAAATTCATGACGACCTTTTTACGCGAGTTTTGCAGCTAATCGTCGCTTTTCACGAAATCGAAAGAACAGCCAGCAGCACCGGAGAGAAAGAGAGAGAGAGAGAGAAAAAAAAATCGCTGGAAAGCGTAGATTTTTCAGAGCGTCGCGCCCCAGGAATTTGACGCCCGCAGGCACAAAGCGTCGGCGCGAACGAGGGTGGAAATGCCCGCACGTACGCAGGCAGCACATCGGGCTCTCCCCTCGATATCGACTGTATCGCCGCGTTTGACTCGCACCGCGGTCGCCCCCGGAGGAGCCTTTCCGGCCGCCGCGATGTTTATTTAACTCGAAGTAATTTGATCAAAAATTTAATCAACTTGGATTTTTGAGCCGTGGCGGGCGCGGGCGTGGCGAATCCGCCACGCCGCCGGGGAGAGAGACAATAAAGCTCGAAAAAGAATTTTGCGCCCGTCGCCCCGTCGGCGGCGGGGGGGAGAGCGAGAGTAGCTTTCGTTACTGCCTGCTTTCCAATCGAGTGCGTCCCGCGTATCCAATCTCAAAGACATCATCGATATGCAAGGCGGACGGATGTCGCGTGAAAGAATTTATTTTTCAATCTGCCCCTCTTTTTCGACGCGAGGCTGATACGTAGATCCGTCGAGTTTTCCGACTAGTTTTAAATCCGCGGCAAATGTACATTTTCCCTGAATTTTTTTGCGTTTTTACGCGAGTCGCTGGTAATAAAAGAGGTTAAAAGTTAATAGCCCGACTGGCGCGGGGTAAAGTGAGTTTTTGGGCAAAGCCATTATTCAGGGAAAATTTAAATTCCCTTTAGCGGAATAATTTTCCAGGCAGTACGGTTCGTGCATTTTTGTCGCGATTAGCGGAGAGAAAGAGAGAGAGAGAGAGAGAGAGAGAGAGAGTAAGAGAGCTCGCTTTAAAAGGGAGATCCCCGGGGGTAAAGAGGGTGCGAGATGCCAGGCAATATAACGGGTGGCGTCGTTTACCCCACGAGAAGAGGTAATGAGGCTAATAGACACGTACCGCTCGTAAAAACTGCTCCTCGAGTTCCTAAAGTTAAGAGCGCTACTTTGCTACACTACTAGAGACGTACACTCGCTATATCTATACCTACGAATTCCTCTTCCTTTATCGTTTTTTGCTTCTCGTATAACCCTTCTGGTATTTTGCGATCGATATGATTACTTCTAAGCAGTCCACTTAATCAATAAAGGACTTTCTCAAATTTTTTAAGGCACTCCAAGTACTCGAATCGTTTTGTCAACTGTTTTGTTAGTAACGATTTTCAGCAATCCTTTCGTGAATAAACTGATAATGAGCTCTCAGGAGGGTTAATATTTCTACAAATATTTGTTCTTTGACTGTATCAGATTTTGTATTTTTTGTAAAAAGACTTTTAATAATCTTTGAAAAAAAAAAACAATACCCTGATTATGCTAGATTTATCAAGTATGCGATTTCGATTAAATTTTAACAGCCACAAGTTCCTTTCTTCTATTGCGATGGAATGGAATTTAAAGCATGCTGCGCGTACCTTTTATATTTGTATCATTATTACAATAAATCGTTCATAAAACTTTCTCTTACAAAACTTTAAATATACTTAATAAATAATTGAATTACTTAATAGTTTTTGCGAAATTTTAATATCATATTTATTTTTATTGTTTCTGCTAAGTAACGAAAGCTTTCGGTATAATCTAACTTCAAGCGTGACTTCTTCTTACGTGACTGTGTAATCAGAGAGAGCTAATCAAATCACGACTAGTTTGCCATCACTCGAGAGCTCATCATCTTTTTAAGAGAGGATTTTCCATCCGTATAATTCTTACTATATTCTTTCCTGTTATCGTTTAAAAACTAAAACGTATTTTCTTTGAATAATTTGAAATACGTGACGCATTGCTCACAATATCTATAGCTTATATTGTAATGCTAATTACCCTATGCATTTCAATTTAATATATAAAATCATTTTCTAAATATTATAAGAAAGTTAATCCTTGTATAAATCCTTTATATAAAAACGCATTAGAACCTGTAAACAATTAAGCACAACTTTGTTCTCCTAAATTATTTTTTAATTTCTCACGATAAATTCATAGATTAACAAAATGAGTGATAAGTGATAAGTGATAAGAATAGTTATGTAGTAGCAATTAAGACATTTAACAGCTTACCAAAGGAGCTGAAGTGCTTAAATTTAAGCAAAAAAAAATGTTAAAAACAAAATAAAAAGTTTCATTGTTTCTGGGTAAAGACTCTAATTATGAAATGTTGATTAACCTTGTTAAACGATATAGTTTATAAAATATTAACTTTATTATTTACTTTATTTAGTTATAAGCCTTAGATTTTAAGGTATACCAGCCTATGTACAGGTAACTACGTTTACCTTCTATGGGATTTACCTACCTATGTAAATTTTCTGGTTTCAATAAATTCAAATTCAAAAATTCAAATTCAAGTTCAAAATTCAAATATTAGTTCTACTTTTACATATATTTGTTATTTCTATTGGCAGATTTAAGTAAGTCAAAGATACGAACTTTTTTTTTAAATTGTAAATTTAGACGTTATGCACTGCCTTAAAGATGTAAGAAAGCCATCTCTCTGGAAAGTTCCATAAAGATATTTATACGCGATAATAAAAACGCACTTTTTCTAAAAAAATAATTTTTTCATCATTAACCTACATGCTAATAATTTTTTGAAATTTTGATAAATTAAAATGCTTCGAAATGTATTTATTCATTTATAAATAAAATAATATACAAATAAACAAAATAAAATCAACTAAAAAAAGTTGTCGAGCTTGGAAGCTTCTTTGAAAAGTGAAGAAAACGATCCTTTTCCGATCAAAATCGGTCAAAGCATTCTCGAGAGATTGTAAATAAACACAGATATATGTTGACATGAAAAATAACCAAAGTGTTGTTGTTTATGCACATAAGAATTGTATACTTAAACATTGTGCATAATTTAGCATTGGTAAAATTTATATGTAGATTATATTGGGCTATGCTAAATTCTGCAAAATTGAAATGTGTACCATTTTCTTATGTGCATACACAAGCCAATGCTAAATAAACTTTTTAAAATTAAGGAATTTTTCTATGAAAAGTCGTGAAAAATAGTTTTAAACATTTTCTCTCACAAATTTTTTTCATCGTTCGAAATTAACAAAATAAATAAATAACAAATGCTAAATCGCTTTAAAGTTATAAAGTTAAAGTTGATTGCACAGACTTGAAAATATTCTTGCAAACTCCCACTAAATTAATTTGCTATTCAGAAAGAAAATAGCGTCAGACGTGCTTATCTCATAGTCGGTAAACTTCTGGGCGAGGAGGAATCGTCGCCCGTAATTAACGGCGTTTACGTTTTCGCGAGCAAACAGCCGAGGATAGTCAAGTCATAGCGTTAATTGAAGTAAAGAAAAATGAAGGAAAGACTCGGAGAGTCGCATTTCTCGGAGAACTCGTTTGAATGTTTGATTGCGCGCCGTTCGCGCTAAGAATCTCATTGAAATGCACCCCCGGCACTCAGTCGAGGAAAAACACGAGTCATGCGCCCTTTATCGCTCCGTTTCAATTCATCGATGCGGTTATTTAATCAAAGGAAGGCGCGTAGGCGCAGCTGCCGTCGGAGGGTGCGACCCTTGGAGGAGAGAGAGAGCGAGAGAGCCGCAGAATCTGACTCGAGCGGGTGTATATACCTCCCTTCGCCCCCGTTCATCCCCCGGGCGCGATGACAGGACTCTCGACACCCGACTACACTCCCCCCCGGTTGCGATATAAAGCCCCGGGCCAATCCACTGATATCTCGGAATCGCACCACTTACAACACTCACTTTTCCGGCTATTTGTCACCTACGCTTTTTCGCCTCTCGTCGCCGGGGGAAGCTCCGAGAGAGAGAGAGGGTCGACGCGGCAATGCGAGTGAAGGGCGAGAAGAAGATAGAAAAAGATAGGCCTGGCTGAAACAATATGCCACTTGCCAGCCTTTACGTATCGCTGGGGATCGACTGGCGGGGCTATTATTATGCTGCATCAACGAGGCTCGAGTTCATCTTCCTCTAAGCCGCGTGTATATTTATGCTGATTTTTCCCCTCGAAACACTGTGTTTTTCAATTACGGGATTCCTCCTGCGCTGCTTTTATCGCGTAAACTTCTCGGCGCGTCACTGCGGGCTTTTATCTAAGATCGATTTTCGCTTTTCGAAGCTGGATTATTATACACGAGGAGCGTTTTATGGAAATTGAAAAACTTTTTTTAAAAACTTTGCGGTAACAAATTCGTTTTAAAATAAAAAGTTACAGAAGAGTATTCGCACATTTAAATACGAAAAGCGCTTAAAATAAGAAAAATAAGGAAAAAAAAAAAAAAAAATGGTAAAAGCACCTTTGCCGGAGAAGTTGGCGCAATGTGTCCAATTAAGGCTGCTTTTTTTTTAAATCGTTCGCTTAAGCAGTCGTGCGGCGAAGGCAGCGAGGTCGCCAAGAAGCATCCAAAATTCGAGAGGTATAAGAAAAGGATCCGCCCTTTAGATAGGAATCCGCGGGATTGATATCGCTCCTTTGTAGTCGGCCAATGTCTTCGGGGTGGCTAGTACATCACGTGATGGGGCAGGGCCACCCATGTTGGCGTCGCTTGCTTGTATCTATCACGGAGCCACCTTTCCTCTGCTTAAGCCCCCAATAAAAGCCTAAAGGGTTAGCCGCTTGCTCTCTCTCGCTCTCTCTCTCTCTCTTTCTCCCTCTCTCTCCATCTCTCTCTCTCTCTGTGTCTCCGGATCAAGCAAAAAATCGCCCATTACCGCGCGGAGCTCCAACCACTGTCACTGACTTTGTATCGCGCTCCTAAAAGAAGGACCGAGTCAGCCAGAACCTTCCTGCGTCGGAAAAAAAGGAAAAAGGAGCTTTCCGCGTGTAATTTTTGCTGTTTCCAACTGTTTGATACTTAATACTTGGCCCTTGTATTAGTTTTATTAAAATGTCTCTTCGGAGTGCGAAAAGCTAAGGTTTTTTTATAATACAATCTTTGTTATGTGAATTAAAAAGTCGTAGTTATACACAAGTATAAAAACTATTTTAAAATCAAAATTTTTAAAAACTCTTAAAGTATTAATTTATTTAAAAGTTTAATATTTAATAGATTTCTTGTAAGATGTTAAAATCATTTTTATTTAACCTTAATAAATTTTAATATTACATTAAAAAATTGACGCCAATTTTCATATAAACGTTTCATCAACGTAAACATGTCAAAAGGTGTAAAATTATATTTTAAAATAGACTTTTTGTTCCTTTTCACACTCGTTGGAAACTAATCGAGGAAATGGAAAATTTGAATGTCCCGATGAAAAGAAGCTTTTATCTAAAAAAATACACAAAGGAAGAGGCGTATCGTTGTACGGACGGCCCAACAGATCAATAGAGCTAAAACACAACTGAATGTTAAATTGAGGCAGGATTGAAAAACAGTGTAAGACAAGGGCTGATTAATGAAGGCGGCGGGGCGCGCAGAAAAATAAGGCTCGTCGGTAGGAAAGGAGGAAAATTGAACGTGCCTTAGCTTCGGAAGGAGCGGACGACTGTTTCTCCTCTGATAAGGCGGCGCAGCTCCTCTACCCCCGCTCTGAGCCTGCTATTTGAGATCGTGTTCTGGCATCGAGGACTTGGTAATGGGGTTAAGCGATGCGCGTATCCATGTTGCCCGGGCTTTCCTGCTCTCGACGGCGAGTCCGCCGCTATCGCGCCCCGGCAACCGTGACTATAGATCATTCCGTTCTACTCATAAACAATAACTTACGCTTCATCGGCGCGCGTTAACTCTCTCTCTCTCTCTACTCTCCGTTCCTCCAAGCCGCGAACGATTTCTCACACTTGTGGCTGGAGCGTGATATGAGCTCGGCTGCGTATAAGTAATTTATAATAAGCCAAACTCTGGGATTGGTCGATATATTGTGGCTAGTTTTCCTCGGGCAAAACTATCGCCTTTTATTCAGTTGATAAAGCAAATAGTTATTGTGCGTAGCAATTTACAATTTTTTCACAAAGCGTTACAGAAAACTGATGAAAGGCCAACGTTAAGATAATGTATTGTAATGCCTTCTGAAATTTTAGTAAAAAATTTTGTAAAAATTTTAATATTTTTGAAAGAATTTATGGAACGTGTTATAAACGCTCTAGCAATATGAATCGTTTAAATTTATTTAAATTGCTCGAGTTACTGCTCAAACAATCCTAAAATAATATTACGATAAATGGTACCTAGATTTATTACAAATTTGACAATACTTTTATCAAAATTTTCCCTTTTGATTACCTTTTCATACGCTTCGGTTTCGTTCTAAAATACGGGAGAAATGAAAACTTTCTCAGACTTGAAGAGGATCGAATCGGTATAGGGCGCTTGTTCGAAAGCATCGGCGCCCTAGCGATCGGGTGTGTCCTCGCATCCGTGTGTCTCGCTGGATAACCGTTTGCAGGCGCAGCGCACCCAATCTTACTTTACATTTTTAGAACCTCCAATTCTTCGACGCAGATTTCTTACAGTATCGCGTGTTAATAATCATTATTTAAGATAATTGTTTGCTTCGAATTCTTGAATTAAATCTACCTTACTACGTTTCGCACTCAATTTTGCAGCCAATCAAAAAGCAGCATGAATTCACACAAGAAAACGGATTTTCTAAATGTAGACCATTTCAAACGAGCGAGAGTTTAAACAAATAGAGAACGTTGCTGCCTCGAACTAATATCGTCGTAAAAAATTGCGCGAGCTTCGATCCAGCCATTGGAACTAGTCCATTTGTCGTGGTGCTTCGCGGCTCTCGCTTTTAAGTTCTTTCTCCAAGGTGGTCCCGTTAAAAGCTGGCAGCGTCGTTGCCGTCTTCAAAGACCTGTTGACAGCTCGTATTAAACTATCACCTCGGCCAAACATGTTAGGACCCTTGCAGTCGTCGTACCGCACGTTTGTCAACAACTCTTACTTTGTTCGATGTGCAGCGGACCGCAAGAACAGCCATTAATAGCTCATAACGCGTACGCCTTGTTGGCATAAATTTAATGCTTTATTCTTTACGGAGAATTCTTATTAATATTAATGATGCGGGAAATTTCGACTTTAATATATTTAGTTCTCTGCGCGGCATTTCCGATTTACTTAAAAATCTACTTTCTAAAAATAGAAAAAGTTATTAGGAAAAATTGTAATTATTGTAGAACAGGTTTCTAATATTTAAGCTAATAATGCACATTTATGATTCTAAGCTTCGTAAAAAATATTTTATATATAATGGTTAATGTAGAATTAAACAATAGAACTTACATAAAAAAATAACATGAAATTTCAATTAGTGTACACTATAAAAGCTATTTTTATTGCTTTTTGCGCCTATAACGCGCAATGAGTGTAAGTGTAGGATCGCGAAATTTGGTAAGTGTGAATATAGAAACGTGTAGGCGATTTTATTTAAGTGATGTAAACGTTAAATTAAAACACTAAAGAACGTTATTTTCTAATCCATAGATTTTCTTAAAAGTAAAGCTATTTATAAATTGAAGGCGGTAGGAATAAAACTAGATTATTACTTGGACTGTACTTTTAATATATTAAAAGGTGATTAATTGTTTAATGTAAATTAATTAATTATTTTATAAAGAATAATGATGCAAATAGATGTTCATTGAAAAAGGCTGATTTATTAAGGCAATAAACGTTAAAACGTTCAAGTGGTAATACTTGAAAACCGTTTGATAACAGTAAATTATTTAGTATTTGTTTACTAAATAACTACTCTAGAGGATATTTTAATAAAGAAGTTAAAGCTTATTTAATAATAAAAAAAAAATCCTTTCGCTCATAATACTATTACTATTAAATATAAGCATTAGTCAATGAAAAAATGAGTTGCGAAGTATCAAGATTATAGAGCATTAGTCGGTTTTTAATTAAGATAAAACCGAAGAAAATAAGTGGGTCCTATAAATGGCTGCGCATGTTAGCATTAAACGAGTTCTTCAAATCTGGCGACGAATGGTCTGGCGTTCTTTCCCTTATGCATCAGAATATCGATTCCCGGAAGCTCGAAAAACCGGATCTGGATCACTTTGTGTATTCGGAACGAGTTTCATCAACTTCGGCGCCCTATCAAATTCGCTCCTTTTTTGCATCGTGAAATTTACTTAACTTACAAGGAGAGGCTCAGCATGTTTGGGTTACGGGTTTTGTTCTAACTTGGCGGTACGTTTTCTCAAATAAGACATTTAAACAAATTAAGTATTTTTGAGGCTAAGATTTAATGAAAAATAGTTATCGAAACATTTTTATTTATCCAAAATTTGGGAGTCGATCTGACCAAACATCCACTATTTTCAAACTCTAGCTAAAAGAACGTAAATAACTTTTCAAGAGTCAAGCGTTACACTAAAAAAACGTGTCCTCTATATTCTTGTATCAGAAAACATATACTAAAGCTGCAAAAAAATAAATATATGAATTTTCAATAAATACGTACTTGGAAGGTTTGAAATGCGCGTTATGAACACTTTCAAAGTAGAAGATGAAAATTTAGCTTCGAATCTATTCGATCGTTCGCAAGGCAAAATGCAAGGATTGAAAATATCGCTAATCGATACAGCTCCATCGGCTCTTCGAATCTCGCAGCGACGTTAGGTGCGCGAGAAGCCGAGGTGTAAATCCGATTTCGCGGTTCATTAGCCACCTAAGGCCCAGCCTTGGCGCGCGGGGTGTCTAAGGCATTTTCTAAAGCTCGCTTATGTAAGCCTATTATCATGCTAAGAGGCGCCGCTGAAATTTAAAGAATGCCACTCGGATACTTATGACGCCGAGGAGAGAGAGAGAGAGAGAGAGAGAGAGAGAGAGAGAGAGAGAGAGAGAGAGAGAGAGAGAGGAAAAAACAGAGCAGATAAAAGCGCCGGAGAAAAGGCAGCTCCGTTCTTTCGTCGCTTCTCATTTTTAAGCGGAGATGAAAGCCCGGGACAAAGGCAGCGAGGATCTAACGAAAAAAAGAAAAAAAAAAAAAATAGGGAGAAATAATGAGAAAAAGTAAGAAGAAGAGTAAAAGCCTCATAAATGTAAAAAGAGCGCGCGGCGGGCCCGCAAAGCGGCGGCGTTTGTGTGTATGTGTCGGGCTTTAATTAGTTGGAACGGCCTGCTCGGCGACCGATAAAGATCGATGGAATTAATTACGTCACAGATAAGACACTTGGCTCTGGCTTTCTCTCTTTTCTCCCCGCTCCTTCTCTCGCAGGAGGAAAGGGGAATTCGCTCTCCGGCTCTATTCCGCGCGCGAGAAATGTCGAAAATTTACACGCACATGTGCGTGTATGCGAAATTAAAGGCAGGAGAGCGCGACGCGACAGCCGGCGGAAATATGTTTTAAGGCCATTGATCAAAGAAGCTACCGGTTTGTCGGTGGTCCGCCGTCGCCGCCGCCGCCGCCGCCGCCACCGAGGACGTCGCAGCTCTTCCTCGTTGCGGCTTTGTCAATTCGATCGCGTTTATGAGCGATTGTCGCTCGGCCTCCGCGGCTGCCTCGGCAATTGACGGCGGAAAAAAAGCCCGCTGAATCAATTACGGTTATTATTTAGCCTTTCCTGCATCGGAGCTCCCCAGCTGAATGGAGCTGCGAGGGATAAGTTGTAATCGGCTCTTTATTTATAGACTCGGAGCTAGTTCTCGGCACTTGGCGGGGGAGATATGATAATGAGGCCCGTAAGTAGGCAATTAATCCGGTGTGCGTGCGGCTATTTTTGCAGAGGTGAATAAAGGAAAAAGGTTGTTTATTGTTCTTGGGGCTCTCGGGGCTCCTCTTTGCTCGAGCTCTTCGGGCGCCGGGCTCCTTAGCCTGAGAACCCCTGGGCCGTTTACAATTAAGCAATGTAACCGAGTCGCAGACGCGTGGAGCATCGTGTGTGGTCTGGGCTTCGGATCCCACCTCCCTCCCGGCGGCTTCTCCCGTTCCAGCGACGATCTGTCCCACTACTGCCTGCACCGCGAGTCTCCGTCGCCCCACCAGGCCGCGGCTCTCTGTCCCTTCGCCTCCCTCCCTCCCTCCCTCCCTCCGCCCTCCTCCTTTCGTTATATACCTTGGGAGAGCGGCGGCGGCGGCGGCGGCGGCGGCGACTCTCCGTCTCTCCTCTCTCCTTTTATCCTTTTCCCCTTTCGATTCCGAAGGAGGTGACTCATTCGCTCCGCGAGCCTCCCGATCATTCCATTTCCATTATATTAGTCTAGTGAATAGCGTTAGTTCACTTAGCCTCTCTTCCTCTCTGCTTCATCTTTCTCCTTCTGCTCGGCGGCGGCGGCGGCGGCGGGATGATCGCCGGGTAATTCGCGGTTGCGCGCTTCTCTCGGAGAGAGCACCGCTTTTCAACAACGTGCCGCGACTCGCGATTTCCTCCGTATTCACCTCTTCGCGGCCGAAGGCTCGATTGGAAAATTACGGTCGTTATCGACCGAGTCGTTAAGTGCCCGGTGCTTGCCTGCTTTCACGATCTCGTAAGTTTTCGGTAGCGCACTGATTTTTAAAAGCGCGCCGTTTACCAATATATTCTGCCACGCTTTTCCCACCGTTATTCATCTTTCAAATTTCGAATTACGCAAAAAGTTTTTCTTTACGAAGAAAGCTTCGTAAATTATATCATTATGAAGCTTTTTTGATTAATGATGTAATAGATTAATGGTTGGTTTTATTATGCAGGTATCTCAGTTTGTGAATTATAAGAATGCATTCTGGGAAACGTTAATTACTTAAACTTGCTGTGTGTACAAATCAATCGCATTTCAAAAGTTCGCATTAAAGTTAGGCAGTCACTTTCAACTTTTGATCTAAATAAGCTTATTAAAATGCTTCTTTTGTCTGACTAGTCCACCACATTTGCACTTAATTTATGTACTGCACGATAGATTTCATTCGACGATTTTATATACAAACAATTAAGCATTCATATGTCGAGGGTATCAAGTGCGGATTGTGCTCGATCCTTATGTTCGCAACAATTTTTGCGGCATTTCTGTATTATGGTTTTGGTTTAATTTAGCAATAAAATTTATTGTCAATGCAACAAAATCAAATTTATTAGTAATAAAATTCAATGTTGTAAACATTGCGTCATATAATATGTTCTCCTTTCATAAAAAGAAATTCTGAAAGATTTCTTTCTTATTATTATTTAATTTATAATAAGTATAATTCGATTTGCAAATATTAAATTATTTTAAAATTGAAAACTCATGCTTAATATACCTTATACTTAAGATTATGGAAAAACTTCATTATGTATTTTACATTATTCGCATTATACAAAAAAAATTTATTGCACATATTTTTAAGTAAATTGTTTAAACGATTAATAATACATATTTTATTATTGAAATTATATATATCATGAGATCACTTCATCAAGTTAATGAACATTCCTTTAAACTCTTCAAAAATTTGTACGTAGAGAAATAGAGTTATTTGAAATATTTGAGATCAAGTAATCATAAATACAAAATACTGCTAATTAAATTTTTTACATTTATTTTAACAAGATGAACATTCGAAAGGCACTACCTTACATCATCAAATTTTTTGAACCACTATTTATAATAAAAAAGTCTCCTTACGTAACGTATGTAGAACATTTTCGTAGAAAAAATATAAACAAATTAATTGTTTATAAAAACTTGCTGCACAGAATGAACTTTTTTTAGCAAAAATTTGCCTTTTTATGATGTGGTTTTTGAAAAAAGTGTAATTATAGTTGCCTGCTTGCACGTTCAGTGCAATGGAAAGATTGTGTGCTAACAAATAGCTTCGATTCGAATGTAATTAATTTTTTCTGGGGATCACGACCCTTGTATGCAAATAATATTATTTAATTAGTTATTTCTGTATACAGTTAATTTTTATTAATTACATAAAGCAAAACTGAATGTAATTTATTTATCATTTAAAAAATAATTATTAGCATAATATTTCGTTACACATCAGTTGATAGAGAACTGAAAAAGCTTAAAGGATCTTAATAATTCGCAACTCCAAACGGATGATCCTTTTAAATTTATATTTTTTTTCTCAGATATCAACGCTAATGGATCGATTACTTGCTCGAAAATCATTCGAAAAATCCGTCAGTCAAATGGTGCGCCGGGGGTACGGAGCGATTCGGTAAGACGATCGGCGTCCTTCGCATTATGGCCCCGAGGAACGAGAATTAAGTAAGATGGGAGCGTCTCGGGATAGAGCATTTGTGACAGATTTCGAGTGGACCGAGAGCCTTATCACTGCCAGCGCGGTCAGGCCGCAGGTATTTAGTTTCGCAGTGTCATGTCCCTTTTTACGCATCCGCGCCTCCGGACAAGCCGCGACTCCAAGCATGTCCTGCCCCGCTCCTAAGCAAGAATCACAGCTCTATCCGCTCAAATAATTCGAAAAAAGAATGTTTCTTTTAGAAATCGTATTTAAAAACCGATTGTTTTCTAGAAAAGATTACTCCGCTCGGTCATAAGCACAGAGGATTCGGTTAAAAATGCACTGGAGGTGAAAATAAATCTAATCGAGAAAAGGAGCGATCGGTCTTTGGCTGGCTCGTTTGAATAGTGCATTGGAGTTCGCGCGTATCGCTGGCTTAGCGATCGGGGCCTCCATTGAAGCTCTCGAGCGACTTGTCGGCAATTTCACATTGGAAATTGTAGGTATTTTTGCTCGGCTAACGAATTGTGAGCTCTCTCGCTCGGCGCGCTCAGCCTTCCGAGATAATTTATTGGTCAATCAAAATGACGCATGGAGGTATAAGGTGACACGTCAGCGTACGGAGCGGACCATTAATTTTAATACCCGTCAGCATCAGATCTTCCTTCGCTTTTCTCCTTCTTCCTCCTCCGTCTCTATCTTTGTTTGCTGCGCGCTTCTTCTGACGGGCACATTCATCGACATCGGCTACCGTACCGACTAATGCTTCGCTAACGACGATCATCCTTGGAGATCTTGCCCGCTCGATCTCGCAGCTCGCAACTTATTATCCTCCTCTTAATCCTGGCGTCGATCGTTCGCCGTGTGTCTCTGCTCGCCCGAGCATTAGCTAGGAATTTTCGGATCACTTTCGTAATCGGAGACGCGAGCTTGCCGTCGCCGGCTTGTCGTTCCACTTTTTCCCCGAGCGTTCGATTGACTTTTCAATGGGGAGCCGCGCAGCTCCTCGATCATCTCGGGGGCTATTGTTTTAAAAAAAGGGTGAGGGAAGGGCGCAAAATTCTCCGCCTTGACCTTCGGCCAGTTGGCGCAGGAATGCCGCTGGGGGCAGCAGCGGCCGGCTGCCGCGTCCGCGGCAGGAATCATTTGTAAGGATTCCGGGACAAAGAGCGCAACAATCGCCGCTATGGATCTCTCCCGGCTATGGTTTTGACCCCGGAGTGCGCGCGCGAGGAGGCTTCTCCTGCGCACTGACAGACAGAAGCGCGAGTCTGTCAAGTCCGCGATCCTAATCTGACAGCGACGTATTGGACGGTTTGCCAGCTCTCCCGTGCGGGGCTCCGCCGGCAATGCGCGATCCTTAGAGCGGTAATCGGACGTGCTCGGCAAGCGCGATTATTAGTCACTGACCAAAGCTCATTTCCATACATTTCGAGGCACACGATGCAAGCCTCCTGGGCCTCGATCGCCACCGCAGCCGCAGCCTCCTGCATTATCGTACGCCGCTCCGCGCCGACCGGAGACTGATGGCCCTTACTTTTTACTTATTTTACTTACAAATGCCTATATCCACCGCTTGCAAATTCACTCTCTGACTAACGGCGACTAACTCTGCGCCTTTTCTGCGCGTAGCATCTCCGTACATATGCCGGCTGTTTTATTTTCCTTCGTTATATGGTTACGTAGATTTTTTTGTTATGACAGCCGAGTGCGTTAAAATCGGTGCGTAAAGAGCTCCCGGGAGATCGTCCCGAGGAGTATTTGAGTTACGCCGAGCCACTCGGCCGACGCATCAATACGGCAACGAGCCTTGGGAAGCAGTGACGATTCTCTTGAGAAATGAGTCGGGTCCAAACTTTGACGGCAACAAGAAGACCCTAATTCATCGAGAGACTCCCGTTTGAAAGAGACATATTATACAGTTTTAGACACAAGGCGTCAACCTCATAGAATGAATGGAATGCCGAAGATAACTCTAGTTCCTCTTTGTGTTTTTAATGCCCATATTTATCATTTTAATTGTTTTTTCTCATTTCTAAATGATATTCTCATATTTTTCAGCATCAAAACTAGATTCAGTTATTTTGAAATTTTTTATCGTCCGGTGATTAACGACGCGTGTTACTTTTCTGTTGTATCGTAAATTGATTGTATCATTCATTTAGCTGTTTTGCACATTTAGCATTCTGCAGTAAAAAAGAAAGGCTTTATTAATATTGTTCGTTAAAAAACATTTTATGCACTCCGAACAGTTTTGCTTCCTCCTAGAGGAAGCATTGTGATAGTAATTTTTGGAGTTGTTCGAAAAAACGGTTATAACTGTATTTTAAGTTGTCAGGAACAAGAATAAATGATTTTTGAAAAATGTCTGTATGGATGTATGTGTGTGTGTGTGTGTGTGTGT
>UCOM01003152.1:0-19901 GCA_900474385.1 Ormyrus pomaceus | reverse complement strand
AAAATTTTACGTTACGTTCAATAAATTGTCTTGAATGATTAATAATTTTTAAGGAAAAGACGCATTAAGTTCCCTACAAAATCGCGACGTCCCACGATTGTAGTGAGTTTTACGGTAATTTATAACGAAAAATTCTCTCAGTGTATTATTTATTATTTAACTAAATGTATAAAATAGAATTTGGCCTAATTTTTGTTGAAGAAGGCCAAAGAAGGTCAGAATTCATCTTGTTCCAACGCAAATTGTGGGCTTATATTATTTTAATATGAAAGCAGTGAAAAAAAATGTTGGAATTGCATACAGCTGTAGATAAAGCATTCCATGTTATTGATAAAAATTATAAAAATTATAAAAACGTGAGAATTCTGGTTTTCGTTCAAATATTTAATAAATGCATCCTATGTTATTTTAATTTCTTTCTGACATATTACGTGTCGTTATATTTCTGATTTCATTATTTTCTCGAGTCACGAGTGGAATAAATAAGGATTAACGTATATAAGCAAAGTGTCATCCGCTAATGAGTAGTTTGTACTGAGCCTTGGTAAGTGAAACATGAAAATATTCAAGCCTGCATTTCTTTTCTTCTTCAGTAAGTAAATTTTAAACCATCATTAAATTGTCTTTGAAGAAATAAAAAATTTTTATAAATATAAATAGAAATAAAAAATTAATTTAAGGATTATTTATTTATTTTAGTAATTTTTATATTATGGAACATATATGCGGTAAATTCTGATGTCGCGAGAGATGTGGTAAATGTAGGTAGGAATGTGCATATGAATCCACGACCATGTAATTGCATAACGACGGCGGAATTGGTACCAGTTTGTGGAAGTAATGGAATAACATATCCGAGCGAAAGGGCTTTAACATGCGTAAATGAATGTTTTGGATTAAGTAAGTAAAAAGAAATTTGAATTATGAATGATATTAAGAGACTCATTTTAATTTAACTTACAATTATTTTAGATATACAACTTCAAAGTCGTAGTCCATGTACGTTGACATAAAAGTAACTATAGATTCATAGTTAATTAAAATTATACAGACCGGTTCATAAAAAAATAAATATTTGTCTATCCCGCAGACAAGACTAATATATTCGTATTTATTTTGATCTGCTAAACCAGAATATAACCTTACTTTTTGTTACATTTTGTTCCATTACATCAGGATTTTGAAATACCTTGATCTTTAAGAATTTTAAGATACTTATTCTGAAATCAAAGAAAGAATTTTAAAGATTTTATTCATAAACTAGTGCCACTCGTAACGTTTAAATTGCATTTTGTACTAACTCGATACAATTTTTTTCTTTGAGATATACCAAAAATATAAAGTTGAAATTTTAAGAGTACGCAAATATTCGCGGTTTAACTTAATAATGAATTATTTTGGAAGAAAATAATTGAATTGATGAAATTCAAAATATAATTTGAATGCCATTACGCATAACAAGAAAACTTCCAGAAAGCTTTCATTGACTATCTCTCATAGGTTGGAAGTTCTCGCGTTATGTGTTTTTTTTATTTATTTTTTTTATTTATTTATTCCAGAGTTACATATAACATTTGCAATCCGATACAGAGTTTATATTATTGCATAATAATACTATACGCCGCAAACCCAGCTGCAGAAGAAATTTATATTCACTGTGGATACTTAAACATATATATTAGGTATTATACAACTTTATGGAACAAATCTTTAAAAATGGTTATTCGACCTTGATAATAAGTATATCTTAAAGTTCTTAAAGATCGATATATATCTCAAAATCCTGACATGATGGAAAAACTATGGTTATATACGGGTTTAGCGGATATAACACAGACAAATTTTTATTTTTTGTAAGTCTGCATTATATATAAGAAAATCTTGAATATTTTTCGTGTTTTTGAAAAATAAATGTACATTCTTCAATATAAAAGGCTCAATTTTATTCTTCATTTATCTCTTTAATTAATAAACCAGTAAACATTTTTTGATAGATATTACAAATTATTGAATATTCTAAAATGAAATCAGAGAACTGGCGTAGAAAGTCGCTGTAAAAAAGAAAACATTATTATTTTTATCGCTGAATGGTCGCGTAACACTATTCCAAGCGTCTTTGATATATCCTACGCGCTTTTATTTCCATTAAAATTTGAATAGTAAGTTGCTACTTAAAAATTTTATATTACGATTCGAACGAATCACATAAAAGAGGTTATGAAGCATCAATTTTATCGTATTGTAACTTGAACGTATTCTTCTGAAGTCAATACGTATGCTCTGTCAGTATTTCTGCGTTTGTGGTAAGTAAAGTTTAGTACAAGATTTAACCATAAATGTTCTAAATATTCAGAAAAACGTTTTTCTTTTATTTCCAATATTTGAAGGAAATTGACAAATTTCTGTACAAGAAAATAATTAAATTTTGCAACTTTGCATGCATTATAATTAATATCCTTACTACAGCCTTCATTCTTTTCAGTTGACGATACAAAGCTCGTAGCCAGTTCTGCTCTTCGATTATTGAATAAGTTAGTAAAGCAGTTCGCTGTTTTTCTGCGAATTTGACGATTGAGTTAAAATACAGGGTACCACATCTAATTCGTAGGCTTTCGAAGTCATTCAAATATCTTCCAGACCCTATCGTCTCGGCTCCCAATAGATACTTAAAATCCTTCAATAACCAATCATTTGTTTGACTCGCAGCACATATTTCGAAACATTCGCCTCCAGATGTATCATTAGTGTACCTTTAGCATTCGATCCTACAGCAAAACAGCAACGTTGACTGTTTGTGTTTCCCGGGAACGAAAAAAGCGCAGAAACTCGATATTTCCACTCTGTCCGTGCATTCTAAGAACCAAAAAAAGCCTTATACTTGTCATTTCTCGAACCGATGCGCCTGCCTGCCTTGTACCTTACGTACCGGTCTACCCTCCCATTCTCTCTCCCTTTTGGCGGCGACCCCGCGCAGAGCCTGCTCCCGTCGAGGGCAAAACGCCCGGAGGCTTTCGTGCTCGATTCGCCCTCGTGTACGCTGCAGCAAGGAGGAGAGAGGAAAATGGAAATAGACGATGTTGCAAACTAGACGCAGATGTGGGAGGGAGAAAGAGAGAACACGAGCAGCAGCAGCAGCAGCAACAACAACAACAGTTGGCGTTATGAGTCTGCTGGGCCGCTATAGATGCGAGAGATTCGATTTGCACCCGATATATACGGGTACGTACGTACCTAGCCACCGGCTATGAGAATGAGAGAGAGAGAGAGACGACCAGATGGTTCAGACGTGCCGGAGAAAGATAGAGGCAGTAGCAAAAGCTAAGCACCGAAGGCGCTCGATTTGCTCCTCGTTTGGCTTTTGCCCGCGCGTCCTTATACAGACAGCGAGACTTGGCCGCGGGGCCACTTATAGGCAAATTTATTGGCTTATCGGCGGTCCCTTTCGGCTCTGCCGCCATCTCCGCCACCGTGGAACCCCATTGTACGGGAGATCCTGCGTGTTATTAAATGTTAAAGGCAGCGTTAGACTCGCAGCTCTCTGTGCTTTATGTACCCCCGGAAACTGCCAGTGCGTCTGTCGATTCTATACGGCTCGGACTGACTAATGATCCGAGCCAACTGCCGAGTTTGCTTGGGCCTTGTTGCACTTTTGCCACTCTAGGGGCGGAATATATCACGAATTCGAGTGATCGAAACTAGTGATAATCGGAGATTTTCCATCTTGGGAATTAAACACATGTGCTGAATTGAGCTTGCACTGGCATTATTGCTTCTAAACGATGTAGAACCGTACTTGATTCCACAAGTGCATTGTAGCAAGGGGAGCATAAGTGAAATTTAATATTAGATAATCATTTAATCGGAAACTGCATTAGAGCAAGAAACTACAGTGTTTTCAGAGCAGTATTATCTTAAATAATTTCAGAAGACGAAATGCGGTGGGGAGCTTTCTTTATTTTAAAAACTAATACTAATACATTTTTTAAGATTACTCGGGAGTTGTATAAAAGTAAATAAAAGTAAGATGTACATGTTTTCATATCCTTTCTTTTGGCAAAAATATCCTCAAAGATCTATACAACGTTAGCTACTTTGCTAAGGGCAACGATAGTGATTAAGTAACTTTTTTATTGCCATCCAGAGTGATAGATGTTCTAATAAGATGAAAAGATTATGCGTAGGGCTGCGGGTCAAAGCAATCTCTTCCTTAATATTCATAAAATTCATTTTATATACTGGGTACCATGAAATTTCTTACCCCCGCATTTTTATTGTCAACCCTTCGCATCGTACGTAAAATAAATCAAATTACCCATCATTCATTCTAATCACGAGGCCGATTTATAACAATAACATTCATTACCAGATATCAAAAATAACTATAAACATGATAATTTTCAGTGGCCATAAGCCTTGTAAAACTAAAAAAGGCGTGTTGAATTCGACAAAATTCGCATAAGGGTAAACAGAAGCCGAGGCATCCCCATCGCATTAAACCGCAATTTCGCGTATAGAATTCTTTCAGGGCGAGAGCACGAGAACAATACGAGGGCTTCCGAGTGCCTCTCTCTCTCTCTCTCCCCCATTTACGCCCCAGGGTCGACAGTAGGCACTTTCGTCCGCGCTCTCGCACACCAAGCCAATGCTCGATAGCCTATGGCTGGGGCATTAAGGCATATCAGCACGTGTAGCCCCTGTTTTGCCTATACAGGGCTCGAAACGACCTTACACGCTTTGGCGCATATATGTATTATATTTCTCTCTGTCTTCGCCACTTTTCGTCGCAGCGGGCTTTACATCGGGATTTCACGGGATGCTGATGAACCCCGCGCCCTTTTGTATGCATTATATAGCCAGGTTGGGATTCTGAGCGTCCGGGTTATTTATGAATTGACTTTCGCCCCCTTTGCCCGAGTTATCGCCATATTTTGGGTTGTTAATGCGTCTCGGGAATTACGTGTCTGGAGCCATTTTGGGGATTTTCGCATTTGACCGGCAATTTGGTGGTCACGTGATCAAAAGCTCTTATTACGTTCGTACATTATTTATTGCTTTTTATCTAGGGCTTTATTGCGAAGGCGCGAGGAGCAACTCTGGATTCGGGAGTAATGGTACTTTTAAAAAGAAACTAAGACACGTTAAAGCAACAATTTATTCCGTCTGTGAATGCTCGGTTTATGAAAATGCGCGCCAAAATTTGAAATGCAGACAGTCACCGTGTAAACCCGTGATGAATCGTTTTCTTTATGCTTGCATCTTTCTCTCACTTCCTCTCTTTGCACAACATTAAAATATATAAATAATTTGAAATTCAAATCGCAAGTATTTTTCAGCCAAGCAAAATAGCAAGCTTAAAATTTATCGCGATGCCGAATGAGACGAAAGCTTCCATCCTGTTTCATAAATTTATTTAAAATTCAATAGAATCCTTTTGTATAAACTACAGGAATGTCGGTAAAATATAAAATTTGTGGCTTTATAATGGTTGTCAATATGTCATAACCACAAGAATATTTAACATGTATACTTGAGCGTGTAATGTATTCCGTCTGCATGTGTTTCGCACGTGACCTGTCAAATCGAAGCGTGATCGGTCGAAGGGAAAAAAATACGCAAATACGATTGGATGGTTAGAGGTCATGAGGGAGTCACGTTCGGACCGAATACATTACCGTCAAGTGTGTATATGTATGATGCGAAAAAAAAACCTGCGTTATAACTTTATTCCTGTAATTTTCCGCCTTTCGTTTAAAGTCTCCATTTATTTTCAGCAAAGATTTTAAAATGCTTTATCTATATTCCGGTGGAACGGCATTTTATGGAATTTAAAATACGTAATGAGAACAGTCCGAAAACAAATAACAAATGATTTCTCTTGCTCGATTCTCAAGTAAATATTCTTCAAATTGTATCGTTCACTGATCATTTGGCACTTGATAGTTCAAACATAATTTCAGCAAGATCTCGTTTCCTTAAAAAATCCCGACTCAAAGAAACTCACGAAAGAAAGCCGGCGAACCCTCGCAAGACACAAATTGAATTCTTTACGCAGCAGTAACAAACACCCCCAGACAAAAGACAGCGGCGTTTTTCACTTGACAATCCCCCAAATGCGCATCGACGCAACTGCTGCGCGTAAAGACTCGCTCGGTGCAGCGGAAAGCCGAGCATCACAGGAGCAGCGTCTCGATTATAGCTAACTCTCTCAGTCGCTCTCTCTCTCTCCTCGCTCGTCCGGGAATCAAATTTTGCATACCCCGCTCTTCCCTCCTCTCTTCGCGTCCTTTCCCCGTAGCGGAAGCGAATTACCATTAAGGTAAACACGCCTTGGCAAGTGGCGCAGGAATTTTTTGTCCGCGAGAAATTGCGTAACCTTGACAGCCCCTGCGATTTACATAATAAGGAAAAAGAGACCTCGTCCCAGTCTCGTACCCGTCGTGTACCGCAATCTACAGATACGGGGAAAAAATGCGCTACGCGGCACTTCCGCTGCGTTCGCACCGTTGACGGAGCCCGGTATTTCGCACGCTCTGCGAGCTTGTTGCCTGCCTGGCTGCCTGCCTGCTTGCCTGATCGTATTAAGCTGTACCGAACTCTTCTTTTGTTTTGCTTCTCTAAATAGATGCCTTTTAAAGCGTGGTGTTGCTTCCGTAAAGAAAATTTTACACTGATGAAGATTTGTTCGACGCCAAGTTTTTCATAATTTTGAAATTTAGACAAATCCTTTCGTATTTTAGAACGCTTCATTTATCAATCTTCGATTGTAAACAATTATTCTAGAAAAAATTGTTCTAAACATTTTTTGTTCAATTAGTATTAAATGCTGATGTGCAATAACATTAGAATTTATAATTGTCCCCTGAGTATTTTTAAAACCTTACTCCAACATTCTTAATGATATCAGTTTACATGGGTAAATGAATTCATTTGAATGAAAAACTTTTTCAAGTCAACAAAATTAAGTTGAAAAAAAAATGTAAAAAAAAAAGCGCGGTCATAAAGGAAGTTATTAAAAAAGAAAATGAGACCAAGTGGATCAAAAAAGGTTCACGTGCAGACTCGTAATCCTGCCCGGAATGAAAATGTTCAAAATGGCCAAGATAAAAACTTTACAGTCATAAGGTCTTTCTTGTCAGGTTTAATACATTTATATACTGTATAGTAACTATTCTCTTATTCTTTTCTCATGGTAATGGTGATACGAAAGAGTTTCATCCACGCAGCATGAGTGTTGGCAGGATTCAAGATTTAACTTAAAATTAAATTTATGATTTGAGCAGTTAAAAATGAAATATGATGTGTTAACTATATCGGTGCGAGAAATTCTCTAATATAAAAGATTATATTATTTTTTTTGTCCCGAATCTAAAACTTTATTATTGTAATTTGTATTTATATGTAAGCCATCTAGTCTCTAGAAGGTTTTCGTTTTACACCCTTGACATTTTCTATAAGCCCTTCACAAGAGTCACGTCAAGTGTACATGAACCATTCCACAAAAATTTTCCTTTATTTACGAGCAAAAAAATTTCAAAAAATTGTCGTCAAGGCACACCTGCGAGACTTGGTTTTTAGACCTATCAAACTCTACAATCAAATCTGTGCAAAGGCTATTAAGCGGCACAGTTTTTTTGTATTAACAATGATTAAAAAAAAATTAAAGAAAATTTCACCTTTGGTGAAATTAGAAAGTTTAAACATTTAAAAGTACTCAAACTATCTGCATTTTGCATGCGTACTTATTCCAACTAAAATAAGTATTTGAAAATTGCTACAAATGACATTTATAATTTTTCACACTGTTGGAAAAAATTAAATGGACGCCATGGAGATTTTTTATAATTACCGTCAAAGTGACATGTCCACGAATTATAAAAAATCTGCCCTCGATCTGAACCCAGGAAGCTTTGTGATATTCTTTTATCGCAAAAAGTGACAAAAATGATCTCTAAAAAAAAGTAAATATTTTCAGTAAAGGGACAATTGCCATGAAAATTCTTTTTGCCACTGATTTTCTGAAAATATTGACAAAAAATAAAAAAAATTGTGTTTGCAGTAAAATAGGTTTTATCAATTTATCAAAAGTGACCCCTTTGTCTAATTTTTAATACTCCGGTTGTCATTTAAGTATGGGAGCAGTACATCACTTTTCGAAATCTGAATAATAAAAAGCGTTTCGCCAGAAGCTTTTAATTTAATTTAAAAAGCACCATTTCCCGGCTAAATATCTTAAAATAAACGGTCGCCAATATAATGGCAAAAGTCAAGTTAATCACTCGTCTGATTCACGACATTTTATACAATCGTGGGCACGCCGCATAATCGCCCCCTCTGAAAAAAGGTAAAGAAAGGAAATCGGGGAGCTTTCGACGTGGCGACTACCTTAATCCCTTTAAAACTAAATGGGATTCTTTCCCTTTATTCATCCGCGCGCGCTGAGCGTCGGCGGCGGGAGCAAAAAAACTGGCATAAATCAATTTTCCTCTTCTTCTTTGTCGCATTCGCTTGGCTACGGAAAGAGAGCTTTGCATGTCATCAGCACGCCGGCGAGTTTTCCATATAAAATATACACGCGGACGAGGAACACTGGACAGGAAAACCAAAGCCAATCTTTATTAATGCCAAACCCGTCAATGCGCATTTCATATATGTATCGCGGGAATTTTTCAAAGCAGCGCCGTCCCCGTCGACGTTATATAAATAATAAAATAAAATATAGCACCCGTTGACGGCAAAAACTTTTCCGCGAGAGGGGAAAAAAGCTCGAGTTTTTTACTACGCAGCGTTTCGGGACGACGAGGAGAGGAGAAAACAATAATGCGGAGATAAATTTTTAGAAAAGTAAATCTTGATTCTGCGCTTGCACGGATCAATGGAAATTGCAGGTATATTCTGCAATTGTATCCGAGCTTTTGCAATTGCTGTTTTTTCAACAAAAAAGCTGATTGAGTTTTAAATGAATGGAAAATTGAATTTGTGAGCGAAAGATAACTGTTTTAAAAATTAATGTTCTTTCGTCAAATAGTAAACAAAATTGTTATATTAAAAATTATATGCATTTATTGTAAAAAGTAGAGCTTTTGCAATTGCCGCTTCTTTAATAAAAAAAAAAAAGCTGACTGAGTTTTAAATGAGTAGAAGATTGAATTTCTCAACGAAAGAAAACTGTTTTAAAAATTAATTTTCTTTCGTCAAATAGTAAACAAAATTATTATATTAAAAATTATATGAATTTATTGTAAAAAGTAGAGCTTTTGCATTTGCCGCTTCTTTAATAAAAAAAAAGCTGACTGAGTTTTAAGTGAGTGGAAAATTGAATTTGTGAACGAAAGAAAACTATTTTAAAAATTAATGTTCGTATGTCAAATGCTAAACAAAATTGTTATATTAAAAAATTATATGTATTTATGGACTCCGAGACGTGCGGAATCAGCGAATGGTGGGGGGAGAGATTGAAGTAGCAGCATTAAATAAATATGTTAATAAATCTTTTTTTTTCTAGAAATAACAATGCTAACAAACTATTTTTTACGCAATTAACAATTTTTTCAATAGCTTTTCTGTTATTGGTCATTCTTGGAAACTTTTGATAGTGATTGCAGCGTTCCAACCACCTTAAGCTCGAAATACAGGTGAATCCTCGATATTTTTAAATTAAAAAAAATAAATAAATAAACAAACATTCCCACCGGAACTCAATTAAGAGTATAGCGCATGCAGCGCTTGTCCCGCGAAATTCGAACCGATCGAAGCGGCACGTAATCGTCATAAAAAAGGGAGGCGGGGAGTCCCGGCCGCGGGACGTGATAAACAGCGGCTCTCTTTTCAGCGACGCGCGATACATACTAATCTGCAGCGCAGCTACGGGGCTAATACCGACAGATTAGTGCGCCGCACGAAGCTCTTTATTTATCGCGAGGCATCGCGAGTGCACCGCTCCGAGGGACAAAGAGGGACTGCTCGCGGCTCTCCGACTCGGAGAAGTGCTTTCTGGACTTTTCCCGGGGAGGCGATATTTCACCTGGCCGCGGACCGTACGTCTCTTTTAAAACCCTTAACACTCTGAGACGTATAAATAGGGGATTAACGATTTAGCCTTTTTTTTTTTTAATGCCCGCTGGAATTTCAGAAGAAAATGACCGGATTATTGGAGCGCTTTCAAAGTCTAGATAGTAAAGACGTTATAAATAGAAAAGAAAATTGTGCACGCATCAATTTTGTCAAGATTTATAAATACATTTCAAGAAAGTTTTTCAGCAGATTTATTCAACCAATCGTCTACTACATTTGCATACTCCACGTCCGTAAGTATTCACAATATCTGTCAGGCGAAAAGAATAAAATAAAATTGTCCAACAGAGAAATCTCTTATTACTAACAGCAGATCCAAGAAATCTACCACCCAAGAAAAACAGTCACCCTTTTCCTACCGTCCTTAAAAAACTGGCGTCAGGGCAATCTCCCTTATCAGGAAGTCGGCTCGTGGGGATGGGCAGAGGTAACCACCTCGCACGATCGGGAAATATCTGGCATTACGGATGTGTCCTCTGTGCACTTAACCTGAAATGAAGCTCATCTAATCAGGCGTGTGGCCCAGCCTACTGTGACGGCGAAATTCAGGCGACTTGCATACCAAGTACTACTTCAGATCGGCGTCTCGTTATCACGGCGGGGAATCGGCCTCTTCCGCAAGAAAAAGGCAAGCTCTTCGGGCAGCGTTAGCAGAAACTTGATGGGAGAGCTTAGGGTTATTGCAAGCTCGCTAAATTGATAAAGGAAACAATTGCGCGCAAAAAAAAGACAGTTTCTTCATGTTTTATCGATCGGTTTCGGTAATGTATTTTATCAACAGCGGTGGCAAGTATTCAAATGCATACATCGAATCACGTGGTATAAATCATTACCGGAGACCTTTTTTAGGTAATAATTACTGTGTTTAATTTTAAGTAAATAGGCTCACGAATTTGCAAATAGTAATGTCACAAGTTTTTTTTATTAGAATTTTAAGTGTATAACCGTCTTCGTAACATCAAGTTAATTAAATGCCTTCGGTAAGCCATAAATAATGTACGCGCGTAAAAAGCCAAAAAGCCCGATTTAAATTACAAAAAAACTCGTTGTTGCGCGAAAACCAAGCACCGATGTAACGAGATAAAAAGAAAGCAACCGAGTAGCCCCGAGCGATTTGCTTACGCATTTCCGAGTTCTGCGCGGTTGAAGAGCCAAGTCAAAGCCCCAGAGAAATGCAGAGAGATTGATTGATCGATTGATTGAACCATTTATTTAATGCGCAGGTAGAGTTACATCGACCGGTGAACAAAGATACAATTTGCATATCGCAATGCGTAACAGTATAGGCGATGCGCATAAGCGGATATCGATGCTCAAGAACGTTGTTTTATCAACTGGTTATTATAAATTCATATTACATATGATGCATTAATTGCGCAAAATGAATTGTTATTTGATCTAAATGGGAATCAAGAGTTATTTTTTAATATGATCTACTATTATCTATATTTCTTTAGAAAAATATAGATTAAAGCAAACACTATCACTTTTTATCACTTTTTATACGATTCGACGAAAGGAAGTAAATAACTTTTATTTAAGTTTTATTCAATTGATATCTAAAACTATTTTTACGAAAAAAACCTCAACATATCGGCAAAAAGAGGAATAAGAGTTATTTGCGAAGACAGATTAAATCAACTTGTTTTTCACGAAAAATGAATGTATGTTCCAAAACGATAAAAACTATAATTTTGTTTCTTGTCAAATTAATCTCCTTGTATAAAAAAAAACACGAGCACAAAGTGCGGACGTGGACATTATTTATCGAGCCCCAGGAAATCTTCCAGCTCCGAGAAAAAGAGCCCGCACGAGCCTAAAAAGTGAAGGAAAGAAAAAAAGCGCGGATAGAAACGGCGCGTATACGAAAAAAAAAAGGAACGCCGTACGCATCGGGAAAGACCGGCAAAGGTAGAAGTGGCAGCGTTTGTATAAAAGGGCTAAAGAGGATGAGAGAGAGAGAGAGCTGGGAGTAACGCCAAGTAAAAGGGAGAGGGAGAGAAAGAGAAGGTGGACGCGTTATAAGACGCGCCACGAGAGTGAAAAGACACGCGAGCTATAAATACACGCCGGGCAATAAAAGCCATAGAACCAGAGTGGAGAGAGATTAAGGTGCGTACGGGGAAGGGCAAAAAAAGAAGCCGGCCGAAAGAAGCAGAAAATGAAATGTGGCGCTTAAGGTCGAAGGAGAGAGAAAAAAAACGCGGCGAAGGGTGAAGGTCAATAACGTAATCTAGACGGGGGCTGGTAGAAAGAGAGAGAGGGAACAACTTTCGGAAATGATACGATAAATTTTCCTTCGTTCCTTTTCCTCTTTCTCTCTCTCTCTCTCTCTCTCTCTCTCTCTCTCTCTCTCTCTCTCGCGGTGATGTATGCGCGCAAAATAGGCATAATGGTACATAAATTCCTGCGCGAGGACGCGGGATAGCTGTAAATCATTTTTGTACTCGCGCAAGTCTCGAGCTTTATACGGACGTCTAGGATCTACTTTATGAAGTTCGCGCACGCGCTGATAGGACGCGCCATTGTGCCCCAGCTTAGATCGAAAGGACGGATAGCCGAGGAAAAAAGGCAAAGAGCCGGCAATTTTAAGGGAATGCATGAATGAATGGGTAGGAAGCGGTTTACCAGCCTTGGGATTAATGAGCAGATTCGTGAAAACGATCATGTCATCCAGGATAATTAACAGATGGACGGAGGATGATGATTCATATCGGCGCGCTGCTCCTTGGATGTAATGTTTTATCTTTTTTTTTTTCTTCCGGATAAATAAACTGAGGGCATTAGCCGAGTGCTAATATTCTGTTGAAGTGAGTTGGCAGAACAGTTTTAGGTCCTCTCCGTAAAAAGCAGCGAGAAATGCTTCGCGTCCTGTTTTGGAGGTATTCTCAAATGGGGTGTATTAGAGTGCTGATAGCTGTCATTAATATTGGGACAAGATTCGCGTGTTTACGAGATTGCGCGTAAGAAGCACAAGAGAGTATTAATTTGAGCTCATTCAAATTTGCGATAATTAAACACTTTGTGGAGGCTATTTCAGCTGCTCTTCTCAGAATGATGTTCTGAAACTACTACAGTACCGGGTTGAATTCATCAGAGAAACTTCCCAGCAGCCATCGGGACTCGATCAAGAATAATTACCAGGACTGCCAAGTAGAAAAGCTAAGCGTCCTTGCAGCTGTCAAAAGCCGATCGAGCGGCAATAAATCCAGCGGCTCCTTCAGCTCGAACGAGAATCCCGAGCGAAAAAATGAGCTCGAAATCACCGCGCTCCCCCCCGTGTCCTTCCAGCGTCGCAGAAGCAGAAGCAGCTCGGCGCAGACAAGGCAGAGCCGCGAGCGGTCACTGGCAGCGGCAATAAACGCATTGCAACCGAGAGTCTGCCGGCGACAAGTGCGTTTGGCCGCGACATTACCGCTCGAAGCCGGCCGTAAGAAGCCGGGCCGCTCGGGCCATCGACCCACATACAATGCTCTCCCAGCACGCGCAGGACACTCGGCACCGCGAGATAAATTATTAATGGGGATAAAGGCTCTCTCTCTCTCTCTCCCTCTCTCTCTGTGGGCATCGATGCGCGCAGGAGGAAGCGCGCGCTAACGGTAAAAAGGTTAGCGAGTGCCTGGTGCAGATCCAGCGGCAAGTTGATGATAGCGTCGAAACGCTTCGGACGCGGCTCGTTACGTTTGCCGCAGCAGCGTCGAACCCGTTCCGCAGCAGTATCGTCTACGCATATGTGCAGAGTCTCCCTCTCCCTCTCACTCGCTCTCGTGTACAACACGGCCTGGACGTGCGTAATTCGTTGTACGCCGACAGACGCGCGCACTATAAATTTCCGCATATCCGGCAGTTCGATCGCTCGCATGATTTCTTGCCCCTCTGTCTCTCGCAGCCAGCCGGACGGACTGGCCCGCGCGGCAGGTATTATTGTCCGCGCGATACGTATGTGCGTACGGGCACTAAAGGAGCGAATGACGGAGAGGTTCGCGGAACGCCGGCGGCCAGAGCGGGAGGGGGATAAAAAAAAAGAAGAAGGGAAGATGCGCGCTCGGAGCTGAAAGATATAGCCTGGACGGAGAAGGGGGATGCTTTTTTTTTTCACGCGCTTCTTGACGCTCCGCTTTGAATTTTTAGCGAAGCTCGTTTTCAAGCTCTCCGTGTACGCTTTCACTTAAAATACGAACGAAGCGAGAATCAGTTTTAAAGGGGGAACGAGATTTTCAATTTCGAGAGCTTCTGCTTTTATTTGCGAGTAATCTCTTTCGGTGTAGGGTTCATAGGCGGACGAGCTTTTATTTGCGAACTGTACGATTCATCATTTCGAAGCTGCAGGAACGCCCATGGAAAATTAAAATATAGAGTGATATTAAAGGGAAATATCTTTATATTTCAAGATGGAATATCATTCAAAAACATTTATTGCGCATAAATTTATAAAAATTTCTGAAAATGCAAAACGTATTTACCTTTACGAAGATTATACAGCGATTTGAATCCGCACACTGAAATAATTATTCAATACCGCGTAGTATTTATGCGTTTATTGAATTATGAGATCGTGATCAATCATGTAAATAAATTAAACTGTACTGGAGGGAATACTGATTAGAGACCTGTAGTAAAGTCAATGGAGTCTTTATTTTGAAAATTTTGAAATTTGAAAGTAGCCTAGTTGGGTTTATTTGGTTAAATTACACTATTACTTCGACTACGAACGCTTAAAATATTTCTTATATACACTGAGAAAAAAATCTCGTTGAAACAACTGCATTTGCTGTTAATTATATTCAACAGAATTTTCGGTTAATTTGACAGAGTTTCTGTTCAGTCAACAGAGTTTCTATTAAGTCAATAAAGTTTCTGTTAAATCAATATAGAAATTCTGTCAAATTAACCGAAAATTCTATTGAATCTATTGATATTCAACAGAAAATGCGGTTATTTCAACCATCTGTTTTTCTCAGTGTACGTTTTATACGAATTAGATGTGATACAACTTACATTTGTAGATGCACTGGTATAGATCTTAGTAAAATACACACCTGCAACAAACAAATTAAAAGGGAATTGATCAATAATTGTCGTCACATGAAAAGAGCAATGAAATAATTTCAGCAAAATCCAAATCTTAATCAAAAGTTGTACATATTCAATAACTTCGGAATAATTCAATTGTAATCGGCTTATCATCATCAGCTTATTATTTTACAGCACTGATTGTCGACCCAGTTCAGAAATATTCATGCCAATTTATAATTCAATCGTGCCGCAACAATTCCACGGCGCTATTTATTTTTTAGCAACCCACTCTGAATTCATCGTTATTGTCTTAGCCAGTACTTTCAGCCAGACGGTTAATTATCATACCCCAAAAATCCCCACGACACTTAACAAATGGCCGACTCGTCGAGCTCCCTAATAACATCTTAAAAAAAAATAAAAATAAAAATAAAAATTCCGCGTCCTCTTATTAATGCGGCAATTTTCTCCACGCACATCAGACTCATTAGACTCCACCACCCGCTCCTTCAAAATTGCGTGCAATTAAGCACGCAAAGGCAGCGGAGTAGATCTAGAGAGGCAATGTGGATCGAAAAAAGAAGAGGCGAGATGGATTAGGGTGCCAGGAGTGTGTATCATCCGCTCCTGACCACTCGGCTCTTCTCTTCTCGCGAGCACACAGTCACACACACACACACACACACACACAGACACATACACACGACGGTACAGTGGACACAAGGCCAGCTGCTTTGTGGGACGCGCGGCTTATCCCTCTCTCGTCTTTCTTCTCCTTCCTGACGGACCATTAAAAATTCTCTACCTTCGACGCTGGATTCTTTTCATCTCCTCTCCTGCTCTCGTTTTTTCTCTCCGTCTTTTTTCCCTCCTTTTCATTCTTTCTCTCTTCTGCTCTCGTCATTATTCAAGCACTTGCCATTATTACGTTTATTTTCAGAGCTGGCCGTCGCAGTTGAATTGTTGCAATTTGCCCAATTTTTTTTTTTTTTTTTTTTTTCTTTTAACCCTCTTTCCTTCTCCTCTGTGGGCTCTTCCTCGTTCTTCTTTCTTCATTTTTTTTTTAATTTAATTAATTCACTGGCTTGAGATTTATTAATTAATGAGTTGCCATTTTTTCAATATAATTATTACTCCATTGAATGCGATCGGAAGAATTTCTCTTTATTTACATAATTAATGTTAAATGCTTTAGGTTAAATGGAGAATGAATTGCGTTTCCTTTATAGAGTAAGCAGATTTCTATTTATTGATTATAAATCTTGCAAGAATGAAAATTCATTTGTGATAAAATCGCACTAGCAGGTATAATTCATATTTTGTAGAATGCAGTGTATTTTTGTAAACTTTTCTTTGTAAATTGATATAAGTATTCGTAAATTAAGATTTCTATGGTGTCATCAACAATTAGGAAAAATCACGAAAAATGTTTTATTTACGTTTCAAATCTAGCTACGAAACTATTTCTTTTTTAAATATTTTAATGTTTCGAAAAACGTAATTTGACTAATTGTCTTTACTTTTCGGAACTCGCCAATTGTGAAGGATTGAGATTTAATTAATTAAATAATTTAATTAATTATTTGCAGTTAAATAAATTTTGTTTGAGATAATTTTTATTTTTAAATTTAAATCCCTATCAAAATAAAATTAAATGAATTACATCTGTAATAACGATATTTACTTTTGAAAAAAAATAATTGTATGACTAATTAAATTGATATTAAAATTATACATCAATTGAAAATAAAGCAAGTAAAATTAAATATTTGCAAATTCCTGTACTTAATATCTTGAATAGTTTCATTAAATTCTTAAGTACTTGGTCATTTAGCCTTTCTACAAAAAAATTTCTAAAGATAATATCAGAAAATCATGAGATAATCCACTTGGACCATCAGATTTTTAATAAAGGGGCAAAATTAATTTTCAAATCGCCTTCTTGAGCTGTCCGCAGCAGCTTATAGATGAGGCGCGAGCAGAAAAAAAAACACCAAAGAACTAAATTCTTCTCTTGAAAATTACCTGCCCATAATTCAACGAGGAGCAGAATTTAAAAAACGACGACCTTTTCCGCGACCGCTCATAAGACCTCCGCCGTGGAACTTCCTGCACCTACGAGAAAAATCTCGTAAGCCGGGGGATTTACGCAAACTAAACCAGCCGGCTAGTTTCTACATTAATTTCCAGAAAGATCTTAAATACGTATGCAGCAGCGCGGTGATTTCTAAATCCTGAAAAAAATGTTTTTATGTCTCGAACTGGCTGGCTTATAATCCTCAGCGCCCTCTGACCGTAAAAGAAGAAAATACGCGCCGCGAAACAAGTCAAACATTATTAAAGCGCAATTCCTGAATATACAGGAGACTCGGACAAAAAGAAAGCCTCTGTGTTTGCCAGCATTTAAGAAATCCTCGCCCTCTAAAAGGGGGAGGGGGGGGGAGAGGATAGGGAGCGCTCGTTTTGTATGTACCCCTAATACAGCGTGGCATGTATACCCACGACGAGAAGAATAGGAAACAGGAAGGACGAGGCTGCGCCAAGGGAGTCGGGCCTCTGTGTACCTTTCCTTTGTGTAAAAAAGGAAGATGGCAGGGGGCGCGTAAGTACGCACCGCCGCCAGAGTGGCAAATCGAATATATCCCTCCTTCGCGGCATGATCGAAGGCGCCGCTGCAGAAAAGGAGAACCACCTTCCGCATATATGTACTCCACTGCCGGCGGTGCTTTTCGAAATACATGCGGACACAAAGCGCCGAAGAAAGCGGAGAGAGAAGGGAGCACTTAGAGAGCAAACTTTTTTTTTTTCTTTCTTTATTTCCTTTTTAAAGTGTACATGCAGAGCCGGAATAAGTGTGCGGTGTCAAATTACGTTTTTACTGCTGCTACTGACGTTGCGGTTATTGTAAGTCATTCTAGTAGGTAGGGTTTCGGATGAAATGCATTAGGCAAAAAAATGTGTCGAGGGATTTCTAAAGCACTTGTCTCAATTGGGGATTAGAGGATTAAGTGAAATTCGACGTAAAAAAACGAGGGTCGACAAAAAGCTCGAGTGACAGGAAGGCGGTAGAAAATGTTTCAATTTAGTCATGATGCTTTGTCAACCGTAAGAAATGCTGCAGTCGCCGAGACGTACGTTACTAATGCACAGATTAGTTTTCTCAGAATATTGTTATCATCATCGGAGATATGGCTTTTGTTCAAGCGTCTTTTGATTTTTATTGCCAACTCTTATCGTTGCGACTATAAACTTTCTGCAAAATTTGTCAACTCCGGCACAAAGACCGGTTGGTCAGTGATAACAGAAATTCATGATTATTTCAAAATAAATGCACACAGCTTATTATAAAATAAATTCCACCTAAAAATTACAACAATTTACTGATAAATAAATGTTTATGATCTGTTTTAATAAAAGTTTCTTTTAGATATGAGAACTTAAGTTCGCCAAAACTTGTACTACATAATCAATGACTTCTGATTTGTTACTTTTTTTAATCAAATTTATTGAAAATTCCAAAGAAAATATTCAAGGTAAGCATTTTAAGTTCTACATTTGATCATTTACTATAACAATTACAAAGTTGGTTTAAAATAAAACTTTTAAATTAATATACAAACTAATTTAGCTAGGAAACCCAGAGTCCTACAGCTGAAAGAAACACGTCATTAACAGGCTTTAATTAAAGTTGAACATAAGCTCTAAAACATTTTAGTAAAAGTTTTCTAAAGCATGTTTAGGAATGATTGCTATAGCTTCAACATCGTTTCCCATTACTAAACAGTTTAGAGTTTAACGCTCAGCTTCGTAATACATGTAACTGGCAGCTCTCCTGGGCTTATAACCGTGAAAACCTCATTGTTTTTCAATTGCTTGCCCATCACCGATGAAAACGATACACCGCGGAAAGAGAACCATTTCCCCTCAACTTCTCGTAACTTCATCGAACTAGACGGAACTCCAGCAGCATCCGCGAGCAGTTTCACGAAAAGTAGCACGAAATTTCGAGCTTTTCCCTCCGCCAATTCTGGTTCGATTCCGCGCTCCATTCATTGCCACTCGACAATCATCGGATCCGACAAAGTACCGACACTTTTGCGGTCGATACCCTTTTCTTAGCTCCTAACGTGTACGTACTTTTTTGCGCCGAAGGATGAGTATACTGTGTAATTTAACGTCGACATTTTTTGTGGTGGAAAGGAAAGAAAGAAATACGGAGGATTCGTGGATATTCGAGTTTCGCGGTCGAGAAACGGACTGAATCTATGATTCAGCCTTCGCTTTATGTCGGAATTCAACGCCCCTTCCTGCAGCTTCCTTCGCCCTTACCGCTGCACACACACACACACACACACACACCTTTCGCGTCGTCATCGCCTTTTTCTCGCTTCTCTTCCTCCTCCTGCGGTGCAGGTATACGTAGCTGAGCAGTCTCCTGGATGAAAGAGAAACCGGAATCCGCGCGTTATATATAAGACACGCAAGCGTCTCGATATTCAACGCATCCTGGAAAGGACCCTTTTCTTTCTTCCGTCCTTGTTTACATGAAAAAGAGAGGAAGAGGAGGTGGCGCGTCGGCATTTACGTATATCTGCGGGATGATACAGTGTAAATACGGGCGTGCGTGCCTCCGTAGGCGCGAAAAGCCAAAGGAACCAGCGCTTTTTTTACGGCAACGACATGAAATACGCTTTGCCGCCTTTTGAGCTTTGATCCTTCTTGCCGGATGAGGGAGGATATCAATCGATTTACTGTCCCTTCCGCTCTTTTTTTTTTTTTTTTTTTTTTTTTTTTTTTTTTTTTTTTTTTTTTTT
>UCOM01003151.1:0-19842 GCA_900474385.1 Ormyrus pomaceus | reverse complement strand
ATCTTGAATTTTACAATTTTGACTTCAGATTCATAATCAGCGACCCCGAAAACATAAGAATACCATAAGACCAATTCGGTAAAATTTCCAGTTTTAATCTGCCCCTTAAAGGGTTAATGGGTTAAGTGATCTTTGAAAACAATTTCTTTTCTCTTTTCTTGAAAATATTAACATTTTGCATTGTATTTATGTTTATCTTTAGTATAGAAGTTTGCGAGACATTCAACGATTTAAAAGTGATGTACCGTATTTGGATACATTTTTGCTGCTTTGAAATCACACGATGGACCTGTTCAATCATTAAAGCTATTCAAGTGATATTTGAACAAAATTTTTTTTCACTTTTCTTGCCTTAATTGTTTTTATCTTATACAGTGATCTCTGTGAGAAAGCATTGTGCCAAAGTAATTGGCAGCGTTTTTCAATGCAAATCGTTCAAACGTCCGCAATTTGAATTAATTGTTTCTTATTTGTTTTAATTCAATCCTGAATTTGACAGTAAAATCAAATATTTCTTTCAATGTGTAATATTACTTAATATTTTTTAATCTAATAAAGATGTTAAGGGTCTCACTGTCAAAGAGAAATAAAGTTAAATAATAACTTATATTAAATAAATTAATATAATTTTTTTCGACGATTCGACAAATTCGACGTTTCGACCATATTTATTTTTACGGTTCTCCCCAGGATATGCACAATTTAAAAAAAAAAAAATTTATATAAAAAAGACCGCGTAACAACGTACAATTCTTAAATAATTTAACGCCAATTTTATTCACTTTTATAAAAGAAACTAATAAATTAAAAGGCCGTAAAAATAAAGACAGTTTAAACATCGAATTATGTTTGGAAAAAAGTTAATAGCTATTGCTGAGTTTCATTGTGCTTTTGATCGTGACACCATTAAAATCTTTATTACATTATCATTGATACAAGGTCACTAGATTCAAGAAACTATATTAGTAGTTTGTAATTAAAATTACAGATACATACCAGTGAAAAAGTTAAAGCCTCTGTAAAACCAGCATTTGCCATAGCTTCTCGTAATTGGTCACTAAGTTTATTAAGAGGAAACTACAATTTGTTTAGATTAGTAAAAAAGTTTTTTTTAAATAAATTAACATTAACTACCTCTTTTCCAATGGTGGGCGTTTTAGGCACTGTTTTATTTATATTGTTATAACCATAACCAATAGCAACATCTTCATATATATCACATGGATGAATTATGTCATGCCTTGTGGGAGAGACTTGAACAAATAATTCATCATCTCCTTTAACTTCAGTTTTTAAAGACATTTTTGTCAGAAGTTTTGCAACATCTGCAGGTGATTGCCTGTTCATTGAAATTTTCAACTAACTAAATATTTATTATTATAAACATTTCATTTTTGAAAAAAAAAACATTTCATTTATTAAATAATTCAGCTCTTATTAAAAACGTTCTGCTTTAAAATAATTCGCGAAGAAATTTAATAATTAAAAACTTACTCAATGCCAATATAATTTGTAGCTTTTTTGCTACAAATTTTTTCAACTCTATATTTTAACTCTGGACTGTCAAATTTCTGATTGTCAGGATAAATTATTTCAACTACTTCTATTTCATATTTCTTGGAGGAATATTCACTAAAAGCACAAACTAAAGTATCTAGTGCAATTTTAGCCTTTGAAAAAGAAATTAATATTTTCATATTACTTAAATTATTAAGTAAGCAAATTTCTTATTTAAAAAATGGCTAAAAACTAACCTTAGTAAGGTCAGTGGCAGTACACTCAATAAAAATATTTTTGGTGTTCAATGTTATTTTAGAATGATCTCCATTAATAATTGGAGGTAATGACAGTACAACACCATTTTTATCATAAATTATTGGATAAACAGGACTATTTTTTATGATAGACAAATACTGTTTCAATTGTGCATGGTGCTGAAAAGATATTAACAAATTAAATAGTACCATTTAATAAAAAAATATGATTTTAAATTTACCGAATATAAATCCATTATTTCTTCTCCTGTATATTCTTTATCTTGATTTAAAGGTTTAAAGCGAATATCTTTAGGTGGTTTAGCATCGTAAGTAAAAGGACCTTCAATTGTATCTAAATCATGTGTTCCTATTGATACCAAAGTACGTTTTCTGCCAATATTTTGATGTAACTTATCTTGTAAGTCAATGAAATTATCATAAGCATTTTCAGTTAAGGTAACATCTCTTAAAATAGCAGCTACAATATGATTCCTTACATGCAAGCACTTTAAAAAAATATTTAGTTTAAAATAAGAGAGAAAATGTTTACAATTTTATAAATAAAAAATAACTAAGAAATTAAAAATTATTAACTTACAGCTTTTTTCATTTCAATTCTTTGTACATTTTTTGGTTTTATCGCTTTGTAATAAGGAACTGAAATCCTAATTGAATAAGAATAACCATTAATAAATAAGATTTTTAATCTTTAACTAAAATCTAAAATTACCTTTCTAAAAATACCAGTAAACCAGTAGCAAGACCCTCTAAACATAGTAAATCATAACGGTTAGCAGGTACATCAATTTTATAAAGGATTTCATCAGATGCTCCATTAATTTGTTGTACACCTTGTTCTTTAGCTATCATTTGTTGTTCAGTTGTCTGGTAACATGAAATTATTGCAAATTATAATTTCAGATAATTAATTTTATAAAACAAAGTAGTGGTTTAAAAACTGTATTAAATAATCAATTAAAAAAGTTTGAGGATAACTAGTTACCACTTTTTAAGAAAACTAAAATTAAAGCTTAAAATAAAATTTTGAAAAATATCTTAATATCTTAACTAACCACTTCATCTAGCTCAAGTCCAAATTCAAAACATAATTTTCGGAATTCATCGTCAGCTTCATAGTACATGAAAAAAATAAAGGAAATAGGTATTAGCATATTACAAGTACAATATTGAAAATCATTATAAAATAATATTAAGTATGTTCGTTAAAATGTGTAAATTATTTTAAATAATTACTTACTATACGTTTTTCCAAGAGCTTTGAATAATAAATCACGTTTAACGCTGACCGTAGGCATATTTATTAAAAAATAAAATATTTTCCTACGGGCACATTTACGTTTCTGTTTAGGTTAAGTTGTAAATTCACATACAGCGCGCATATGCTTCCTATATATAGGTAGGTATGGTATAACCATTTCAAGTCCAACCGGTAATGTTAGGTCTCTCTTTGAACTCTTTTTCGCGCTGTTTTTCAACTTCTTTACATGTGCGATTCCTAAATTTTTGTTTAGGTAATAATCAAATTTAAAGCCTAGTACCTTAGAAAGGAAAAATACTTCATTAGCACTAATATTAAAAATTATAAGATTTCAATATAAGTACTTAGAATAGAAAACACATATAAAACGTGAACAATAATTAATTTACCTTCAAGTATCTTAATTATACCAAACTGTTAAAATAGCTGATGGCTGTTCACAGATAAATTTTCGAAATTTTTGAGTTTGCAATGAATATTAAACAATTTATAATACGTTCTTAATTCACACCCGGCTGCAAAGGTTTTATAAAAAACAATAAAATAAGTGAGAAATACGTGAAAAACGGGTGTAAAGACGTTTGCAACCGGGCAGAGAAAGCTGCAGTTTAAATAAGGAAGACTTAACATTTATGAACATTAACTAATTAAAGTAAAATACTTCATTGTTTTGTTTAAATTTGTGCAGTAACCTCGAATATTAATTAATCTTGCATATATACCTCTCATATTAGATGTTACACTATGGTGTAGACTGTACTGTAGAGGAATGGTAACAAGGAATAAAGAAAGACAGAGAGAGGGCAGAAAGAACTGAGGGGGGATGATGTTGTTATCCGCATGCGCGTCTGCATCGCAATCACGCACAGTGGTCGACCGTAAGACGGGCGACTGCTATATTTCTTCTTGCCATTGTGAATAAAAAGATCTAAAAAGAAAAGGATAGTTAAAAATTTGAATAGCAAACCGACGTACTGCAATAACCAAGAATTTTGCGACAGGTATAAATCAAGTGATACTTTTCAGACGAAAGCACTGAAACTCTAAGTAGCAGTACCAGCATTCGTCAGCAAAGCTGCATAATCTATCCTATCCACGATATAATAGGAAAAGAGACAAACAGAAGTTAAAAGAGTCATGTGGCTACCGAGCTAAGTTGAAGCTCTCTTTAACTGATGATAGTACGTCGTGTACCAAACTTTATTTATTTCTCGCCTCCACACCTTAATCGAAAGCCGTCAAATCTACGCCAGGGGTAGCTTAATTCGAACGACAGTGCACGATGACGGAGAAGAAAGCCAAGAGACTTTCCACGGAGATAGACGCTGGGGGAAAAGTCGACGAAGATGCTCAGCGAGGTGCCAATTATGGCGATTGGATTTGTATCGACAGCGAGTGCGTAAATAAAATACGATCTCTTTTCATTATGCTCTCTAACTTGATTTCCATCGATCGCGTTACGAATGTAAACTACTCGTGCTTCCCTCTTCTCAGTTGTTTTAGATGATATTTATTTATTTTTTTTTTTTTGGAACATAACTATTTTGAAAAGCCTCCTGTGGGCGCTTCATTCGTGAGTTTCGAACGCTTGATATGTTTTTTCAAGTCGTCGAAGGATAACTTCAAGATAAAGCGCTTCATTAAGTTTTTCAATCTGTCAATACCTGTAAGTTCCTCTTGTCAAATATCTTGACTTTCTGCATTGCCCTTCCTAATTTATTTTTAGTTATTACATTTTTAATAACAAACACCTATCATCAATTTGTAAAATTGAATAATAAATACTTTGATATTTTACTATATAACAAAGATCTGATTTAAAACCCTTGTGTAATAAATTTTTGTGCAGATGCGGCAATGTGAATTTTGCTAAGCGTAGTTCCTGTAATCGATGTGGAAAAGGTAAAGATGTTTATGTTATATCCTTTTTCGGTGAGAGAAAAGAATGTGATTAATTTTACCCATTCTCAGACCGAGGAGAATGTCCCAAAAAGAAGAAACTTGGTCAAGAGATTGGAAAGGCAGCTGCTGAAAAGAGTCGAGGCTTGTTTAGGTGAGTTTAAATACCAAAAAATTGTCAGCTATTTTTAAGTAAAAAAATTAATTAAGCCTTTCATTTCAGTGCAGATGATTGGCAATGCAGTAAATGTGGTAATGTAAATTGGGCTCGTCGACAGCAATGTAATATGTGCAATGCTCCCAAATTTGGAGAAGTTGAGGAAAGAACAGGATATGGTGGTGGGTATAATGACAGAGGGATCGTTGAGTACAAAGAACGCAGAGATGATGATGATGATGAGTATGATGAATTTGGCAGACGTAAAAAAAAACGAAAAATAGAAAATCGATCAGATGATGATTCCAAAGATTCTTCAAGGTATAGTAGTCCGCCACATAATAGATCTAAAAATTCAGATGACAAAAAAGATGAGTCTGACAAAGAAGATGAAGATGAGAAAGAAGCAGAAGAATCAGAGGTAAGTTAAAATTATTTTTTTATTTTATTTGACCTATAAAATAATATTAACTTTTTTTTTAAAGAGGGAGGATGATGATGAAGAGGAAGATGATGATGGAGATTTATCAAAGTATGACTTGAGTGAATGGGATGATTTTACGCCTGTAAAAAAGAGGTTTATATCTAAACTTATTTTCAAATATATTTTAAAGTTTCTATAAATTTTTGTACATTCAACATTTCTTTCATTTTAGTGCAAATAGTAATGCCGGCTCCTCAGAAGAACGCCAATCTAGGTGAATGTATTACAAAAATGTTTATTTATTAATATAAACTCTTTATAAAATGAATAAAAATAAAAATTTATTTTTTAGATGAGAATGTGATAAAAATGGTGTTTTATCATGAAAGCATTGGGAGAAAAGATCTATCTAGTGACAGAGAGAATTTTTCATTCGCGCACATTATTATACTCCTGCAAGCAGTGATAACTCTAAAGCGTTTTTAGAAAAAATTCCGTCGCAAATATATAAATTTTCTTCATATCTTACTATTGAGTCAAAAAAAATAGTATTTTGCTAATTTCAAAGAATTTACTAAATTAATAATTTATATGACTGCGTATTCTTTAACTCTAGATTCTAATGAAATTTAAACAATTAAAAAAAATAATTATTTATTTTACAAAAATTATTTCTAATTTGACTTCGTCGTAGATACGCAGATTTTGCAATATTAATACTTTTTTGTGATAGACTTGAAAACAATTGTGAAAAAATAAAAAAATATATAAATAGTTAATAAGCAGATTTAACTGTATTCATCAAATTAAGGAGGCAGGTACCAGTGCAAAGCGTTTGTTAATTCTTTCGCTTGCTGTTTTTACTATTGACTTCTTTCTTGTAAATATCTTTATTTTATTTTTCATTTATAATAAAAATCATTCGTCAACAACGTAATTGTTCTTAGTCAATAATATCTTATATATATATTGTTACACACTACAATGAGGTGTGTTTGCGTTGATTTGTGTGCGAGTGTATTCATCGTTTGAAAAGGAAAGGATTTTGTCAACAGGTTTTAATGATTATGCACAAAATTGAATTGGTCATGAAAAGGTAAATTTTGTAATTCAATGGGAGATGGAGAGGCGGGCGATTTCGTAGGAATTATGTCGTTTGGGTACACATGTGTAATTATATATAATATATATAATATGTATATATCGTATATATGTACATTCGTGGTTTTGAGCTTTTCTTCATTTAAGTAATTCAGCATAAGGAAGGACTCAATGGCCTTTAGAGGCTTGTTACGGGCGTTCTCTTGAACAATATGGAACTTTGCCACATTGACATTATATATTTTATTCGCGTGTTCAATATATACATATATATATATACATATATTAAACATGCGAATACACACATATATATATGTATGTATATATATAAATATAAAAAAAATATAAATATATATATACATATGCATAAAAGGGAAGTCTAGCGCGAGTTCAAACGCGCTTTATTCGGAATCACCATTCGTCGAGGGTTTTCCCGTTGTATTTAACTTTTTATGCATTTAATTTGAGTATCAACTATAAATGACAAATGGTCTTACGGAGCTTCTCGATGTATAACAGTAATATTTTTATTAGAAAGAACGCATACGTGTATTTGTTTTTCTTATCTTTACCGAGCATCATTGCGAAAGCCCAAATTTTGTCTTAGTCTATGTATTATATATACAGGCGCGCCGCCATTTCGGTACAGTTGAATTTACAAAATTTTAAACTCTCATTCTTTCAACCTCGCATTCAACCCTACAAAATTTTGTATTTTTTCTTGTTTTCATATTAGCTTTCGCTCTCTCACTCTTTCTACAAGAATTTTTTTCTCTAACAAATCTTCTTAAAAAGGCGCCTCTGTACATTTCCGTCCGTAAAGGAAGCACCTTAGTTTGTTTTTCGAATTTCAGCTCCGTCGACTGAAACGCAAAAAAGTACAAGCAATAACATTTTAACCGCTGGAATTGAGATTAAACACAGCGGAGCAAAGATTAGAAAAATGACAATCGAATGAAAGATTTTAAAATACAGTTTCATTTTTAAAAAGGTTGCTTTTACATGACGCGGAAAAGCGATAATTAGAGTAGCAACAACAAAAACTTAATTTTTTTCTACTTATTAATCACATTAAATAAAAGTATTTTAAAAATAATTAATAACGTAATACTTCGTATTTTACAAATCGTCAATAATAAAAATTTCAAAGTCTTCTACTCTGTAAATTTTGAATAATTTTCCGCATCATGTAAAAAACGTTGCTTCTACAATTTATTAAAATTAAATGAATTGAATTTGTTTTCCGCGTCATATAATCTCTGTCCATGTCGCAGAGCGACTAAAATTGATATATCTTTGAGCTGAGAAAGACCCTCGACTACTTCACTAGTGTTCTCTCACTTTTTTGATCTCTTGTATTGTGCGTAGTCGCGCGCGTATAACTCAGAGTGCGTTTGGTTCGACTTGGACTCCGTGGCAATGGCGTCGGCCTACTTAGGCATGAAGAACTGCTGATGCGCGTGCGAGTTGGGCTGAGCATGAATTCCTGGATGTGCTGGGGGCCCACTACCCCGCGTGCCGGTTGCATAGAGCTGCTGTTGGAAATGATGAAACTGTTGAGCGTAGTTTGGATCGGACATACTTGGACCCGCTCCTATAAATGGGCTGTTTTTGAAGTTTGCTCCAGCTCCAGCTCCACCCATGCTTGGAGGTAGAGGTTGCGTTGCATCTGGAGGCGGCGGTCCAAGTTGCCCCATAGAATTTGACTGTTTCTGACCAGGACCTGGACCTCCGTACATGCCTGGACTTGCTGTCTGACCAGGCATTTGTGGACCCGGCATCATATCCGGCGGGAAGACTTTATCTGGATCCATGGGACTGCTTGGAAAAACCCCACCTCCGACCATGTGTTGCATGCGCATAATGCTTGCCTGTTGTTGGCGTACGCCTGGACCTTGGGGTCCACCGCCAGCAACGGGCCTCATGGATGGGTGCATATGCCCCTGAGGTTGACCAGCCATTCCAGGCTGATTGGGATCCATGCGTGCACCTCCAGACATGCCTGGGGGCATACCGCCGGGCCCTGAACCAGGTCCGCCCATACTTCCATGACCAGGACCATGAGGTCCTTGAGGTCCGGGCCCCATATTATTAGGTACGCAGCCATTCGGAAAGTATTGCAGATTAACCGAAGGTGAATTCATCTTCGCGTCGATACCAGGCAAGGGATTGGCGAAACGTTGTAAAAAATCGAGACTTGGCGGTCCACGAGGTGCGTGACCAACGTTTGGCCTCGCTGGTAAGTACTGTATCGTATTCGGGGCGTTAGGTTTCACTTGGACATTGGTGCCATTATAAGGATTCGATCCATGGACGTGTTGATGATGAGCTGGTGCTTGATGTGGATGCTGAACCGGCATACCGAGACGTGATGGTGTTCCTTCGGGACCCATCATACTAGTTCCAGGACCGGGTCCAGACGGGTAGCCACCTTGTTGATTCACGTTAACATTGACATTGATATTTGGATTACCAGGACCTTGGGGTCCACCGCCGGCCATCATAGGGTGTGACATCATTGGATGATGATGTTGACCCATTTTATTGGCTCCACTAGGACTGCCGGTGTGAGGAGTTGGACTGTAGCTGTTGGTAGGTCCACCTATGCCCATGCATAAATTGGATACGTCGCCGGGTTCACTTGTAGGCCCTCCTGGACCTCCCATGTGACAGCTGCCATTCATATCATTAACTTGCTGCTGCGATTGCTGTTGTTGCTGTTGCTGTTGCTGCTGCTGCTGTTGTTGCATTTGCATCATGTGCAAATTGTGTGGATGATTAAATGGCATCATGCCTTGCGAATTTCCAGCATGCATGGCTGAATTGTCATTGCCAAGAGAATTGTTTGATGCCGTATTAGTCAACTGTTGACTCATTTGCGCAAGTGAGGTTATGGGATCAAAATTGTTGGTTGACATAGGTCCAAGGCCAGACAGCCTATTCCCAATATTATTAGGATTCAATGGAATATTGTCGTTAGGCTGACTAACATTCGGTGCTGGTCGGTTGCAAGGAAACGAAGCGTTGTTACCTGGACCAACCATTGATGGCATCACACCAGCTGGTATGTTTCCTTGACTTGCAGACACTACTCCAGGCATATTTGACTGCTGCTGTTGTTGCTGCTGCTGCTGCTGTTGGTGTTGCTGCTGCTGCTGCTGCTGCTGTTGTTGTTGTTGTTGTTGTTGTTGTTGTTGTTGTTGTTGTTGTTGTTGTTGTTGTTGTTGTTGTTGTTGCTGTTGTTGCTGTTGTTGTTGTAGCTCTTTAGACGTCGGCGAAGTTTCAGATTTTGTATTAGGTGAAGCAGGTACTGTCCTAGGTGGACCCATGCCCATATCTGTAAGACTTGTGTTATGCGAGGCCGGACTACTTTGGGCACTTGTCGTTTTATTTCCAGTTTTTCCCGTGTCAACAGGTGTATGAGGAGCTACGCTGCTTGGGGTATGAGGTGTGTGCGGCGTATGTGGACTGTGGAGAGGACCACCGAATCCTCGATTGGCGCTTTCTATCGACGGACTAGCACCCTCAGATCGTGGTCCATATTGATTATTTGCAGCATTATTCGTTTCTATGCTGCCCGGCAGCATTCGATTGCTTATTTCCGGATTATTACTGCCTTGAGTATTTCTGAAACAGAAATAAAATGTTTTTTATGTTTTACTTTTATTATCTGCATTCAAAATAAACAAATCAACTAATATATATATATATATATACAGAATTAAAAAGTATTAATTAGAAGTAGAGCATAATTATTTCTTAAGAATTGATACATTTATTAACAATGTATAAATAAATTTTTTTAACTTCTTTAAAAAAAAAACTTTCAAGTGCATGTTATGCTGCTAGAGAAACAAGTGTTACATTTATTTTAAAGGGTGTAAAAGTTGTTAATATAAAATAAATTTTTGAATACTTATGAAAAATCTTATTGTACATAACAATATTTAATATTTTTAAGAAATTTTAAAACATTATTATTATACTAATCATTGAAAAGATCAACTAATAGATTTCATTTTATAAACACATAGCAATTTTCACGCAACGTATTTATACGTTATATCACCTACATTAACACTGTTCAGTGTGTAAAAGAAGATGTTTCAAAATCAGAAACATACTAGTAAAATCTTGTATAACAAAGTTTTACTTTAAGTTCAGAATATGCAATATAATTTCTTTAATTCCTCTGGTCCGAAAGTAAATATATGTTTTCATACGATTTACTATTTTATTCTTTAAACTTTTTTCACTTCAAAGATTGTTGCTTAATAAAGTTTATCTGTTATCGTTGATATTAATTAACAATAAGTATTTTTACTACTTACGCAGGTAAGCTACCGTCCTTTAGACTGGTATTTGGTTGTTTTTGTATTGTCAGCTCTTGCCCTTCAAAGGTGTTAAGATACGATATTTGTTGTGGACTTGGTACAGGCATTAGTTCTTTTACGCCAACTTGATTAACTCCACCGGGTCCAAGCGATGGCTTCGGTTGCGTTAGCGATTGTAACGACCGGCAGAACATTCCATCCACTAAAAATTTTTAACAATTAGTTTATTTTCTTAATTTCTAGAAAACCACTTCGACATATTATTAACTTTTTATTAAATATCTACATTTAATGAATACTTGAAATATTTAATTTTGAAAAAATATTTAAAAAATTTGTTTGAAATAAATAGAAATATCATTGTCGTTTAATTACTTCAAAATAAAGCTTGACAATAATATTTCACAAAATGTGATAAGATAACGTCGATTTTCTTGCTATGGTAATTGTATAGTGTAGAAATTTACATCAATTAAGTTTAAGTTTGCTAATAATTGTAAACTCTGTTTAAATATTTGAAATGAAAAAGTTTTAATGCGGTAACATCCTTTTTTGAAGTTTCAGTAATAACTAAAAAAAAGTATACTTAAATTATTAAAGATAGAAAATATGTACCATTTGATGTTTGAGTGGCAGGAAAATCAAGCGACGAGGAATCTTTTTGCGGCGTGCCATTAGGACTAAGAGCAGGTAAATGACCGTGTGAAACAGGCGTGCCTGGATTGCTATGATTTAGTCTTGTAGTATTAGTTCCTAACGTTGGATTCGGTGAATCCTGACTCGTAGGGCTTTGACCTGGTAAATGACCTGTTCCAGGAGCAGCTCCAGGCCCCGTAGATCTCTGTGCAGCTGCTCCATTGCCACTAGTCGTACCTGGACCTAGTTGAAACTGTCTCGTACAATCGGCCGGCGAATTCAAGGCGGAACTAGCTCGAGGCGACGGTAATGACAGATTACTCGTTGGATTGTTCGGTGACGAGGGATTTGGACTTTGTATAGCTATCGGTACGCTAGCTGATCTCGTTGTCTGGTGGTAAGGTGGTGGAGGACCTTGGCTTCGTGGTCCACCTGTTCCAGCACTACCGGTGATAGCACTGGAACCAGGAACAGTAGCTCCAGTAGTAGGTGTACCCACACTTCCTGACCCTCCAGTAGCAGTAACCATGCTGGTGCCTACACCTCGAACCGGAACCCCTGGGCTACCAACCCCGACCTAGGAATGTTATAAATAATATAAGGCATTATTTTAGGAAATTTAATTTTCCTTGCATTTTATAAACAAATATAATTAAAACGTGACATATAATTGAAAATAAAATCTTTTTCTATTTAACGAGTTTATAAAATAGAAATTTAAATTTTTTATTTAGAGTTTAAAATTTACAAGCAGTTACAAATTTATGATAGCAGGAACATATTTTTAGTATCCATATCTTAGTGAAAAGAATTTTATTGTAAATAATTGAAACAATAGAATTTTGAAATTAAAATAATATTCAAGTACATTTTAAAGTTAAATGCTAGATAATTATGAATAGTGTTATCAATATTTATAAGGTTCAAATTTGCAATTTTTACCTTGTTTTTTCCATCTAAGAAAGGATGCTGAATTTTATGCCAATCCATGGTTACAGGCCCACATTGATTTGAACCACTCACTGGTGGAATGCTACCAGTTGGGCAAAGCGACGCTGCTGTATTTCCTTGTGTTGGATCCAGTGGTCCAGCCGTTACGTCTTTTTGTTCTGGAAAAAGCATTTGGCGCATTTTCGTAAGTGCAGCCAATTGTTCTTCTCTATGCTGTCGCTGTTGTGGAGTAAGGTTTTCATCTGGTACTTTGACACCCTGTAACGAAGGCTGGATGCTTCCAGGACCTGGACTAGTCGTGCCTCCCATTAAGTTTGGACTATGACCCATTGGTGCACCACCAACAGGCTGAGAGTTAGCTGTGAAAAAGTAGTTTTGTTGATACGGGAATGTAAAACATAATATATTACATTGTTATTATTGATACAAGCAGAGCAAAATTAAATTAAATTAGATTCAATGAAGTAATAATTTATCGTTTGAAAATTGTAAGTGTTAAAGAAAAATTATCAACTGCTAATAATGTATGCTTAGATAAAATAAAAGTAATTTAAAATACCTGAATTGTTAGGGGAGTTGGGCACAAGGCAAGGCACATTTGTATCATCTATTGATGATTCGGGGTTCCCCAGAGGGTTACTGCCATTTAAATTACGTATGTTTGGTTGTTCGTTCCAAAAAGCAGATTCATTTGGATCCAAAGGAGGAAGATCTGGAGGTTGCTCTCCAGGGAAACCCATATGAGGACTATGCTGATGACTTTTTTGCTTCATTGAAGCAAGATTATTTAACCATTGGTGGGTATTTTGTCGGAAGTGTGTTAATTTATTTGGAAGCCTCTGCAATAAATAAATGTAAATTAATTAAGATATTTTATAATTAGCATTTAACAGCTAAAAATATACATACCTCCAAATACTTTTTTGTTTCTGGTTGTGCCATGTGGTAGGCAATAATTGTTGGAAATTGCCCTTGCATGACCATTTCAGCACCCTTATTAGCCATTTGTGTAGAAAAAACAAATATCTGACTTTGCTGTTGCATATATTGTGCTTCACCAGAATTTGCACCACTTCCCATTTGCTTAGCCAGTACATTAGTGACCAATGGTTGGATTCCATCACCAGGTATTCCAACATTTGTCCCACAATCTGTTAAACCAAAATGAAAACATGCATTCTTGACATGAAAAATATTTCAATCACAAATATTCATAATTTCAGTTGAAAATGACTAATTAAATAGAAATTTTCAATTATATATAATTATTTGAACAAAGTAACCCAGTTTGTTTATAAAAAAACTAAATAACTCACCGGATGGCAACTCCTCTGCTGTACTACTAGGATCAGTATCCTGCTTGACAGAGTTTAAAATTGCCTGATTTCCGGCTCCATTCTGATTATCAGCAGCTATTGTAGCTTCAACACTGGCAGCATCCAAGGCAGCCTCCTTCAAGCACTCTGTATTGTCCTCGCTAGGTGCATCTTCTGTATTGCCTGTGCCAGCATCCTCCTTGATCTTGACCCGCTCGCCCTCTTGTTCCTCCTTAACCACCACTGGAGGCACGCAGCTAGGCTCGCTCGGTTTCTTCTCAGTCTTCATATTGGCTGAGGCTACCTAGGACAGCGTTGCTCCCTTCTATGCGTGTCAGACTGTTGACTGGTCCAAACCCAGGCCAACCATGTTCTCCAGTGCAGCTTGCACAGGATCTTAGGTGTCTGGGCAGGCAGCTGCTACGCAGGATGCTGCTTGTGTCCGCGCTGCTAGCCGCGAAGCTTCGGCAAGACCTGCAGCAATACTCGCTGCAGCCAGTCGGCCAGAGGAACCTTCAGCTGCATGAGCGTCTCGACTGATGCCGCCGTCACCGAGAGGCGACGACGTCGAGCCAACCGCGAGGAGCCCCGAGTGCCCGTAAAGGCCGTACACCGTGACCGGGGCCCCTCAGACTTGCTGGGACGCTGATCTCAGCAGACTCGACGGACTCGAGTGTATCGTGGACGTCTGGCTCTGGAGTTTCAGCTCGCGATCTCGTTTCGCGGGCCGTGCGCGTCCGTGCAGCAGCGAAGCGCCTCGTTCGCGAAAATAAAAAGAAAAACAACACACAGAGAGTCTGTCGAGGTGAGCGCGCGCTCTCTCTCTCTCTCTCTCTCTCTTACTCTTTCTCCCTGACGGTGTCTCTGGCGCGCACTCACACAGAGGTAGAGCAGCGGCAACACAAGGCTCGCGGAGCTCGGCTGGCTCTGTGTATTTTCCGCCTCGTGCCTTCTCCGTCTCTGTTGCTCTGGCCGTGGCGTGCTCGGTGCCCGATACTGAGCCGTCCTCGCGCTCGTCCTCGTCGGCGGACTCGTGTCGGGAGCCGCACGCCTTGCATCAAACACGCACTCTCCGGTCGGTGTAGTAAGGTGCCGTGCCGATAATTTTCTCGCCCCGAATCTCGCACTCTCTCCTTGCTTCTTGCGCGCACGAGTGTGCTCACGCACACTTGCACGCCTGACTCGAGTATGTGCGTGCGTGCACCAGGTCGCCTGTCGAGTTAGCTACACGAACTACGGGAGACGGGACAGTCTGGCCGAGGGGAGGAGGGGGATTCGTATCTCCACGGATGACTCTGCTCGCGCGCGCTTATCTCCCTCTCTTTCTCTCTCGTTCCCTCTGCTGCGCCAAGTCGGCGGCTGCGTGTTGTTTTACACTGACTCCATCTCTGTCCTGCTCGCGCGCGCTCGCGTGCATGTGTCTCTTGTTCCCCCTCGCAGCCGTGGGAACACACTCTCTCGCAGATCGGGAAGGAGAGACATACCTAGCAGTCGCACATATAAGCGCATGCACGCGTCTTCGGTCTCTCTTTCGCCGACTGTCGTCTCGCTTTGGAATGTCGACGGACCGTCATGAAACGGTTGCCGAGCGGTCCAAATCTATTCCCCCGTCGACTCGCATCAGGCCCCATTTGCTCTTTTCGCTTTGATTCCGACAATTTGGTCTGTTCGCCTGATGCGAATCAAAAGAATGGCAACGTTAGCGCCACTTTAGCGGGACGGCGTAATAAGCAATTCAACATTTTTCTTAATTCTGCATTGAACGTTTGCCGACGTCAAACCAATACCGTGCGCATCAGTTTTGCAATTATATATAATATTTATTTTTAATCGTAAATACTATTGTTATGAATCTATTAAAATAGATATTACCTACGAGGTAAATATTTTCAGGACATGAACTATTTATAAGTTTTTTTTTATAAATAATTAATGAATTTAATAAAGAAGGCCCCAGATTAATAAAGTAACGGTTATTATTTTCTAGTTTATTATTTGAACATTCCTTTGTAAATAAGGAAACAAAGCAGAGATATTGAGAGTTAAAAATAAATTAAAAAATCAACAGTTGGCCGCTTATATTGTACATTTAATATAGTTTCGCGGTTCTACCATTTCTGAAATAGTTCTAAAATAGCGGCGCTAAAATCGCAAAGCATAGATGACAGAACACATAGAAGGTGAGAAACAATATGCTGTAGTTGCTGCGAAAGATAAATCATAAAATAATTCGACGTGATATTAAGCGATGGGTAGTGCTGCTATGAGGACGGCGGGTGGCTGAAGCTGCTTCGATACCAAAATGGAGGCAGCCAGGCAGGAGACTTTAAAGTTTTACTCAACGACACTGGCATCTGGAAGCGACATACTTATAGCCACGTAAAAGAAAAAACAAATAGTTTTTTAAATTTATTTTAGTGATTTGATAAATTTTATTGATGAAGGATCCCAAAAAGAAGAGGCTAAAAAGTTATCAGAAAAAGGGAAAGCAGATATACTGATAAATAAGATGAGCCCTTTATAGGACTTGCCCATGCTCGTCGTACCACTCCTTTTTCTGAGATGTTCCGCAGATGGCTGGATTGACATCTTGTGTGCAATAAGGCTCGAAGTTATTTAGTCGGGACTTTAATATATATATAGATATACAATTAACATTGAATGCCTGAGAACTGATTGTGAGTATTGAATATCGACTATATAAATTCGAGCCTTAATGGTTACTTACATATAGACATCTGATGAGTAACTATTTGGTTGTTATTAAAAACAGTCATTTTTACTCGAACAATTATTTTATTATGCAAAATAAGTAAACCGCCGCATTACGTTCATTGAGACCTAGAAACAAAGTTATGGTGAGCTTTTTCGAAAATTTTAGAGAAAATTCGTGCTTACAAAAATTAAAATGTGTCTCCACCCTAAAAGATTTTGCGTATTATACACCGAGATAATTTTTCGATATAAATTACCGTGAAATTCACTAGAGTCCTGGGACGTGGCGATTTTGTAGGGAACTTAATGCGTGTGTTTCTTAAAAATTATTAGTCCTTTAAGAGAATTTATTGAACGTAACGTAAAATTTTACAGTTACGCCCATTCAAAATTTTGACGTCATTTTTCTAAAACTTTTGTTAAATATTGACGTACCTATATATTTAATAAAAAAAATGTTGAACCTCGCGTTAATTTTACCGATCCGTCACGGTAATTTTGTCGGTTACGTGAGCTAGGTCAGTTGGAAAGTTTTCACAGTTGAAAATGTTACTTTTGAAGGCTGCAATATTCAAAATTGGAATATTGTTATGATTCCAGAAAAAGATGGACTAAAATTTTTTAAAGTCGAAGCAATAATGTAAATAACGATACATTTATAATAATAATTTGTAAAAAATTCAACAATGTTACTCTGGACGAACAAATGCAGTTATATGAAATCTATGAATCAGATTATTCATCGACTCTGTCATATATATAATTGTGCGGATCCACAATAACGCACGCTGTTAAAGTACCAAATAGTAAAATTTGGATACATCGAGTTCGATTACCGGATTCTTCCGTGTTATTTTTGTACGCATTCTATTTGCATCTTTCACCTTTACAAACTATGCATACAAAAAGCTGAATTTCCAGGTGAATTCGGTTTGATTGCCTGGCTTAGCCTGAATTATCGATCTACGACCGGGTATGATCCGAATCCATTTTTTCCTGGATCCGATTCGATAATTCCTACACTGTCGGCGGGAGGATAGAAAAAGTACTGCAAAATTAGCCCTAAATACAAGTTTTCTTCGAAGTAAAAAATGAAAAAAAAAATAGATGATTCAACCGAGATTAAACAGATTAACTTTTTCATCTTATAAAACTCGTTTTATATCGGATATATAAAAAAATCTTTAAATTTAACACTAAGTAATAAAGTTCAATTAAAAAAGTGTCTACCTAATAATGCGCTGACATTCTCCATGGCGCATGCGGGAGCGTATTTAGTCTGAGAACTTAAGAGGAAAACGTCCCTCTCACTTGCAGCGTATTCGATTAAGGGGGTTTACTCGATATTGCATTTTCTAGAGAATGCCTCGAAATTTTCACCAAATGTAGGTAATGTTATTGTAATTATCTATATTATATTTCAATTTCAAAGAGATTACCGTTTCCGTTCTCGAGATATCAATTAGCAAAGTTGCGTATTTTAACATGGCACCTTATGGGAGAGCACGCGCCAAATGAACGTTTTCGCCTGTAACTTGGAAAGTTTTCTAGATATCGTTTTAAAATTTATGTATATATTATTGGTAATAACAATTAGAACATCATGTCCAAATTTCAAGAAGCTTAGCGATACCCTTTTTGAGTTACAACAGCATAAAGTACGTAATCTCGCTTATTTTTCACACGCACGGGAAGCGAGAGGGGACAGAACACTAAGGGCTCTTGCACGAATGGAGGAATAGCGAGGAATAACACCTGGAAGCCAATCACAAGTGAGCTTTAAAAAGACTTGTTCCTTTTTGAAGGAATAGAAAGGAACACGTCTTTTTAAAACTTGCTTGTGATTGGCTTCCAGGTGTTATTCCTCGCTATTCCTCCATTCGTGCAAGAGCCCTAAGGCGTGACAACGTTGCGTTCACTCAGCTGCGCGCTTTGAATTTCACGGGCTGCTACTAATGTTTAATTATATTAATAACTATATTTTTAAAAATAATATTGGCAAGTAATATTACTTTTCTTCGGCACGTTTCAACCATTTGCGAGGGTAAGCGGCGCGCACTGTATGAACGAGCGCGTCACGCGTCCGTACAAAAATTAACATTGCTCTTAAACAATAAGAGCTAAGAAGCTAAAAATTTCCACAATACTTCTTCAAAGCATTGTGAAAATTTTTGTATGAGTAAAAATTCAAAACTTAAACTTTCGTAACACAACTTTTTTAATTGAAAATATAAAAAGAAATTTTCAATGAAATATTTATAAAAAATCGCCATTTTGTTTATATTTGACATTAAGGCATGTAATTGGGCTTAAAGTGGCTTCGGCGCCTGGTGCCGTATATCAAGTCAGGCCCCAGTGGGCACTGGGCATCTTCTTTGTTTTTGACAATTTTTAAAATTTCGATTTTAGTAATTGCCTCCGAACTACTTTAGATAACCTTAAAAAATCCTAGTTTTGTTAAAACATGAAAAAAAATTGCCATTCTTATTGCTTGCGGGTTTGTCTGCTCTTAGTGCGCATGCGCGGAAGCATGTTTACAAAGTTTATTGCTAATATCTCTTTAATTTGATCGTTTACTTAATTATATTTATATGATGACAGAATTAGAATGTCCATTAAAAATCTTCAATTCGGTATACGGTTTTATAAAAATGAATTATTTATAATAGAATAAATAAGTACAAAATGAATGCCTTTTCACATAAGGTTAAATGTTAAAATAAACATTTATTAAACCTTGATTTCTCTAAAATTTAGTCATTGACCTTGCATTTTCTCAACATAAATGAAAAGTCTAATACTCAAAGAATATTTTTGTGAAGTTTCAGATATTTTCAATTATTTATAAAAACTCGTCGAAGCCACCTTAAAAGACGCGGAATACATTGAAGTGTATCAAAGTTTCAAAAGGAAATATGACTATTTACAGAAGTTATGACAAGTTGAAGTGAAAAAAAGCATTAAATTTTTTTCTCTCAAAAGTGACTTATTATTTAAATATTTCATAAACTACATTAATTTATTATTAATATAGTTTAATTGGAAAAGAGGTTTGTAATGAAATTTTCTACCGAACCTAACTTTCTTATTTTAATTTCATTCAAATTTTATTTAACAAGCGACATTCAGGCGCGCTCTGCGTTTATTACAAATATTAGAAATTTAATCGTTATGCGAATTTCAAACATATTTTTTTAAATTTCATTTATCTATAATTCATTACTGCGTCATGTAGAAAATTCAATTTTCAATTTTGAGGTTATGAATTCAAAA
>UCOM01003150.1:0-19901 GCA_900474385.1 Ormyrus pomaceus | reverse complement strand
GTTTGCTAACTGGAGATCATCATTTCAGAAAAAACTAGATTTGTTTTTGTGATAATACTTGACTTTCTGATAATTGATTTCATTATTTTCTTTTGTTTGATTTGTATTTAATGATAATTAAATTTATTAATTTAAATTAGTATTAGTATTTTCAAAAAAGTTTAAATTTTGTTTATTTAGAAAAAGTTTCTCTGCAAATTTGTTTTTGTTAATTATGTAAGAGTAATACAGTCCACAGAAAATAAATTTTTTTTTTGTGATCAATAGTTGAAGGAACTTATTTTAAGTTGGATCGGTAACAATTATATTACAACTCATTGAAATAAGCATCTACTTTCTTTTAAACAGTATAAACACGAAGTATATCAGTTCGCAAAGTAAACAAAAAGTCAGATTTACTGCCGTAAGCTTTTCTCCCGTGCGCGCATAACATTAAACCTGAAAGAGAACGGTTGAAAGAAAGCCGATGGAATATCCTTTTACGCGGAAGGGAGGCGCCCGTGGTCGGCTTCTTCCCAACTCCAGCAACGAGATCGGACGCTGTTCCGCACGCGCAGCAATGTCTGTGTCTGGCAGGTGCAGTCCGCGTTTTGGTTACGAATCACGCTTTTGGGTCAAAGAACGCACTGAATCTCGTCCGTGCACGCCGAGGCGATTTTGAAATTATCATTTGCAGCGAGGTTCAACTCTGGAAGGTGAACTCGACGATGCTCCGGAGAAATAGATTCTATTTATAGTTTCAGTAGGCCATTCTTGATATTCAAAATAGGCAAGAAGGATTACTTGTAATTATTATCATCAGTGTCATTTGCATTAACTGTATAATATAAATTAAAATTTTCTATTCTTCCTTAAAAGCTCTACAATAAAAGTACCTTCCATTCTCTCAAAGCAAGCGAATTCATGCCGCAAGCATTAATTTTGTACACTGTATTCGCGCAATGCAGTCATTTATTCCCAAGTGTCTTTTTATGGTTTTATTTATAATTTCTTATGGGAGAAACAAAGGAAAACGCAAAAGCATCTTCTAGACGTCTCAGATATTTCCGAGGCAAAGGCGGCATTACTCCTCATCAATCGGCGATCGGTCAGCGCCGACCGGCGTCAGGGTCGCGCGTGCGTCAAATCTCCCCGATTCCCGCTAAAAAAAAGTCGCACGGGCGGCGTATACAAACGAAGATTCCGCGTTCGCGCAGAATCCTGTCAATCAGTCGCGTCGAGTTTCCGCAAACGGGCTGACCTTCTGACGCAATATTTACTGTCATCATAACGCAATCTGACCGGTATTAATATTATGTCAGTCACACACGCCGCGCAGCGTGGTATATGAATCGCCGACGCCGCCGCTCTCTCGGGAGGGACGAGATAATAATTCTTTCGCCGCAATCAGCAGTCCATTCGAGTCCGGGACCGAGAGCGCATTTTGAATTTTAAGAGCCGCGAGTCTTTCCGCAGATCCGCCTTGTTTCACGTCATTGCTCCTCTTCCATTCTCGTCTTCGTGATTGATTCCGAGATTTTTTTCAACAAATAAAGTACAGTTGGAAAATATTTTTTGGCGAAAGGACGCGCGCGGGTCCGTTAAGAAATTTTTTTGTTATGTTTGCCGGTAACCGATGCTGAGTGTATCTTCTTGAATGTTGCTCTACATTGATAGGAGTTTGCGATGAAAAATCGAACAAGAAAATTCTTTTTAAATATTTAAATATTTTATCACATGTTTTTCAAAAGACTTGCTAAATTCAGGTGTGTTCTAGCTGTTGCTTAATTTTTCTAATTTGACCTCTGTAGTTCAATAAGCAATCACATTCAGTTTTAAAAACGCATCACTACTTCCAGTCATCACTTTTTAAGAGAGGAGGAAAGATTATACAATTCAAGAGATTGAATAGAAAATAGAAAACGTTTCTAATTAAAGTTAATATAAATACTAACAAATTTTCAATTTTATATTTTTTTAATATTTTAATTTGAACTTGCTTCAATTAAAAGTCACATTATCCAACTAATAAAAATAGCCTCTGCACTCGCAGGTTTCAGCAGAACAAGAATTTGCTCCACATCAAAGTACCTCGCTTGCAATACTAAGCAGCACCTGACTAATTACGGAATAATCAATTATTCTCGGGATATATTTCGCCGAGCGAAAGGCACGTCCTCTCTCGCGCGCTAAGATAAGGACGCGCCGAGAAAAAGAGCAGGAGAGAAGCGTCTCGTTGAAATGCCTGGATAATTCGCATTCTTTCGCCTACCCCGTCTGGGCGAATTCATTAAATGTGTCGCTTGTTTACGAGCATCAGACTCACAATCGATCGCTCACTTCCTGTCCATCCTCCCCAACCAAGTCGATTAGCCTTTTAACACCTGCAGCGCGATACGTTCATTCAGTCATTCCCACGACACTCCTTGACTTTTCCAGACTCAATGAAATTCCGATCGGCCGAAGATCTTTTGATATTTCGTGCACGGTGCTGCTTTCCTCTCTTTTCCACTGCTTTTTCTCGCGGATAAATAAAGATTGAAGTCTGTCGAACCAAAGAGGGCGGAGAAAATTCTGTTTGGTCGGTGTTAATGAATTCTTGCGTAAGAAACCGTTTTTCTCGTCTTCGATGCTTTTAATTAAAATTTAAGTACAACTACCGACGCTTGAAAAAGTACGTCGCATGCATTTCTAGTTAATTTAGCAGCACACTTGCGAATACCGATGTAAGTAATTTTTTTTTATTACTAACCGAAATAAGAATCGACGTTTTAAACCTTAAAATAGGAAGACTTGACAAGTATAGTATCAAAATTTTTTAGTTTACTACTTGTACATATGAAAAATGGGAAAATGCATAAAATTATGAGCCTTGACTCAGTTGAGGTTTTTGACTTTGACTAATAATAATAACATATAAAAATATTAACTAATTCTTTCGGAATTAATACTCGATTATTAAATTGATTATTAGAATGAAACATTTGGCATTGAAGAAAAATTGTTGAAAATCCACGAAGCCGTTTTCCTTTATAAAAAGAAAAATGAACATTTCGAAGCGTACGTCGATACGTACGATTCGGCTTGGCTCGCGGCAGCATTATCAGTGGCACGTACACCAATTTTACTTCGCAAATGTTTGAATAAAAGCAGAAACAGCTCTCGCACTTTAGTCGTAATGTTCGGCGTGCACGAAAGCCGAGCCGGGAATTCAGTATGAAAATTGTGTTGTTATGGACCGTTATTGCCGCTATTTTGCTAAACTGTTTTGAGGTAATAATAACTATTCTTTGAAGTGAATGGGTAACTTAAGTAGATTGCGTTATGTTGAACTGTGGATTTTCTGATAAAATTGAAAACAGATTATTTTTCACTGTAATTATGGAAAAAAATTAAGTAGCTCGGCATAAATACAAGTGTAGCATTTTATATATGGATTTAACAAAAAAATATTGTAAATTTAATGAAAGTATTTTGTTTTCCTTTAAAATCAGCAGACTTTTTGTCACGTCATTGATGACTGTACTCGAGGCTTCGACTACTGGTGTTCGTCAATACATAATGCAAAAAAATGTCAGGTACGATATGAAAATTTTATTTTTTATATAGGAAACGAGCATTGTTATATTTTTAACATTTTCTTACGTCAAGAGCCTATAATTAAGCGAACGTTATGAATAAATGTTTAGCGTGCATTTTGATGCAGAAGAAACAATTAATTATTTAACATATCGTTTAAGTGGGACCGATGAATAAAAAATAAAAATAAAAACCTCTTATCGTTAAATAAAATCGAATAATTAGGCTTACAAAATTTATACAGAAATTTAATTGAAATGAAAGCATATTTCTAATAGAAAGTGAGGAAAAGTAGTTTAGAAGTTCATAAGTTCAATGTTAAAGATATTTAAAAATCAAAATACATTTTCAGAAAGAGGAAGAATGTTTTCCAACCACAACAAATAACTATATTCAAATAAAGCATATAGAAGATGTGCCACTGACGTCAGATGATAGCCCTGTAATTGAGAACAATCCGTATGGAGGATTCATTGGATAATATAATATAAATAATTAAACATCATTATTTTAATTTTATTTCAACATATATATTCATATATACTCCACCACAAATTATGCTATTGAAATTGAATGCTGTAAGAATTCTATAAAATTAAACATTTTTTCTTGAAGGTCCGTTTAATATGAATGATCCGCCGATTGTGTAAATAATTAGATAAATATGACTTGTACATATACAAAAGTTAAATATACAAAACTTGTTATTGTAAATCTCCTTAAAATATATCTTTTTTATAAAGTGTTTCTTTCGAACTCGTTTTTCTTTGTATAATGCCGTTATAAAAAGGTAAAAATCATTAAGAATTCGCTAAAACATATATAACTTTTATAAAATTTGTAAGAAACTCTATATACACGATTTCAAAGTAAAGGATACGTATATATTATAGAGTTTCCTACGAAGTTTAAATATCCGTATTATTTTAAAATCAATTATGTACACTAAAAATTAATCTAGACTCATTTTTACGCTGACGAAAATATAGGGTCCCTGTTCGGTTACATGTAATAAAACAAACATTAACAAAAATAATACATTAATAAAATAATTAAGTCAAATTATCTGCGGTATAATAAAATGATGCGCGCAACTTATGCATACCTAAAAGAAAACGTGCATTATTAAACATACATACAGCCATCCCTCCTGTACCTTCAAAAGGTTACTAATCTAGATTATTATAAAAAGAAAGCGAGCAAACTTCTCTCTCAACCGACTCATTAAACCCAGAATCAATAAATTCCCACGCCACCTTCGCGCGAGGGAGAATCATCATCCTCGCGCCATTAGTCACCGTCGCTCTCGCACTCCGACCACGTTGATTCTAATTTCTGCACCTGTCGCCGATCTGCCGAACGCGGCTCGCCGTACGTCGGCGAACCCCGCCGACAGGGGTGTCCGCGTTTATCAGATCTCTCGCCGCGCGAGAAAATCTGAGTCGGCGCGCGCGACCGCGCCGCAACCGGCGATTCATCGAATACATTCGCGGCCGATCGCCGATTCCGCTCACGCGTATTCATAAGCGTGTGCACGCGCGCGCCGTCGTCGTCGTCGTCTCTCCTCCGGCTTTAAATGAGGAGGAGAAGGAGGGGGAAGGGGATGCGCCTCTCTCGTTTCTGCTGCGGGCTGCATTTTTTTTCCAGGGTCCTCCGCGTATAAAAGCAATTGCCGATCCGACCGGTAGCGAAGTACGACGACGAGCGACACCGCGGTAGCTAGCCAGTCCATTGTCCGGCACCCCGTTGCTGATTGCTTGCTCGTTTGGAGGTTCGATTAGCTGGTTTTCGTTGGGTTGATTCTGGGAGAATTTCAGTTTGATTTTTCGCGATTGAGAGATGGCTTCGTCGATTGCTCTCCTGGCTTTGATCGTCGCGGCTTGCGCCGTCACCGCTGCCGAATCTAGAGCTTTGCCCGATGCTTGTAAGTACACTCGACAAATTTATTAATAATTACCAAAAATAACAGAATTTTATAGCCTCAAACAAATAACTTCCAATTTAAAAGAAAACCGGATAAAGTAAAATAAAAATTTTTATCAACAGTGCCGGTGCCGATGGTGGTGGACATCTTCGACGCCCCGATAGCTTTCGTGCGCGGCAAGCGCTCCTCCTACCCGGGCTATCCGGGCTACCCTCAGAGCACGATGATGTTCACCGGCTTCTACCGGCCGACTCGTCACTCCGCCAGCAGCGGCGGCGTCTACGCCCAGGGCAATTCCGTGGGCGGCGGAGGCGCCTACTTCGGCCGACCGCAGTACCTGAAGGACGGGCCCGAGCCGATCGACGAGCCCGAGGTCTCGAGCGCCGATGCACTGGCCGCGCCGCTCGTGCCCGAGGACGTCGCCGAGGGGGAGCAGCAGGAGCACGACCAGCAGCAGCCGGAACGGAGACCGGAGCAGGAGGAAACCACCACGACGATTCAGGTGCATTATATTTCGTAGATCTTTGGATGAAAGTTTAAGATGTACACGGTTCCCTTCCGCGTTGAAATGTCAATTTGCGTGAAAATAATTAAGAAAATAGGAGCAGCGATAGCTCAGGTGATAGAGTATCGGTCCTTTAATCATTTAGCCCTGTAAAAACTGACATTGGGACACCACTGTATTTATTTACAAGTGTCTAATAACATCAAAGCTCAGGTGGTTCGGAAATCACCTTCGTAAGCCGTTTGTCCCGTCGCGATTTCGCAAGTCGTAAGGTAGCGTAAAAGTCAATGTTAAATAAGATAAAAAAAAATTAAGAAAATAATTTGTTTAGTTGTAAGTCAATTCCATAAAAAGTACACTGTGAGAAGAAATATAGTAAAAATTACAAATAATCTTGTAAAAATTACCATACTGTCTAGTAAAGCCACCATTACACACTATCAAAACCAAAAAAATTACTATACTTCGTAAGAAATTTTACTATACTGTTTGGTAAATTTTTCTATAAAGTATGGTAATCTTTTTTTTTTTGTTTTGACAGTCTGTGATAGCCTTACTAGACAGTATACTAATTTTTACTAAATTTTTCTCTCAATGATAATTTAATTGTAACGGGAAAATCGTAATTACTCCTTTGAACAGCAAGGGAAGAAACGGATTTTTACTATTTTATCAATTAAAAAAATATATCAATATACATATCCCTAGGACGCCGAGGACACCGAGATCGCGGATCCCGCCAACGAGGAGCCGATCGAGCCCGCTCAGAAGCAGCCGACCCAGAAGCATCCGTCGCGAGGCCAGACCAAGAAGGGCAAGAAGATCCCCATCCCGGCCCCGGAGGAGGACGAGGAGGAGTACGAGGACGACGAGGAGGAGGCAATCTCGCCCTTCATCCCCCCGAGGCCCGGCAAGGGCGGCAGGAGGAACAAGAACTACCCGAGCCTGAACAACTACTTCCCGATGGTGTTCACCTTCCCCCGCGGCGCAGGTCGAGGTACCGGCTCCGCTGGCGGTGCCGGTTCACCCCCGGGTCTGATCGCCGCGATCGCCAACAGCTACTCGACTGGAAAAGGTGGCGTTGCCAGTTCCGTGGCCACCGCTTACGGTGGCGCGCCAACGTATGTCTGAACTATTGAATTCTGATTTTTTTGGCTGCTTTTGCTTTGTTTGCGATCGGTCGTTAGTGTTTGGTACGACGATTAAAAGAAAAATCTAGGTTGACTACAATTGTTTTTTTAAAATAAATTATTTTCTGGCTGTTTTAAAAGTACAAAATTTAAAGGATTGCTTACTAACGGTGACATTAAAAAGATCATGTATAAACAGTGCAGAGTCGGTATAAATATTTATTTGGTCTTTACTTTGCAGGAAGAAGCAAAGGCGCATCCCAACTACGGAATAAGCAGAGACTTCAATGAATCATCAGATCTCATACATTAATCATGTAGCGGACCGAAAATTTGTGCACTACGTATATTATCAATTTAGTTTCTTAAAACATTCACCATTTTATTTAGTTTCATCCAAAAATAGTAATTCTTTTAAAGTATTTAAATCATTTTTAGTTTGTAGATTGCGAATCATGTAAGTGAAAGATCAACAATCATGCAATGTAAAACGTTTATTTAATCGAGTATATTGTAGTAATTTAAATAATTTTTAAAATGTATTTAAAAACATAGTCTGTCGAATAAAATTATATAAAAATCTATTTACGATTATTTTTAATGACGTACTATTCATAAAATTATAATACAAAAATTATAATACCTGATACTTATACATTTTCCAAAAAAAAATTTGATAAACTTACGTCGCTTATTAAGGAAAAAATGAAGAATTATTTTTCCACATCTATTAATTCGTATTTAATGAACTACTAATTAAAAAATATTGACGTATCAGTTGTTGCCTCGGGTGGTAATTTAATCTAATAGCTTTATATAAAAGTAACCATATAAAGCGCCTCGCCAGTCATTCACAATCAGTTGCTCTTATAGGTTTTTTAAATTTCATAAATAAGAAAGTTTATATTATAAAATGGCTAAATTTGTTATCATTCTCTTTACTGTCGTATCAGTTACTTTAGCAACGCCAGTAGCTCAAATAGGTAAATCTCATAATATTCACTATTTTATTTTTTTCATACTTAAAAGCAGACCAATTTTAATTATGTTCAATAAAACGATTTTTATCAGACTAATTCTCAAGCTTTCGTGCTTATATACATTGTAAAAAAGATTAATAAACATTTTAAATGCGCGCAGGTTACAACCATTACAATCCTTACGATCGCTACCCTCAAGTCTACCCTCAAAGATATCCTGGAGGATACAATCAAAATCCACTTCAAAACGGCTACTGGCCACAAGAAGCGGCTTGGCCACAAGAAACTTGGCCGCAACAATCATTTTCCGGTGCTCATGCTTCTGCTTCCGCCTCTGCTGGTTCAGGTTAATTTTTTTAAATTAAAAAATTATCATTTTTATAAACGAAGTTAATCCAAAACACACTTTTTTCTAAGGAAGAAACAATTTTACTGAAAATGTTTGCTTTATAGGTGGCAGATTCGCGAGAGATGTCCGTGCTCCTGGAGTGTTGTACTTTCAGCAGTCTCGTGGCAGATACGTGATGCCTTGGCAACAGACAGCGGCCAACTCCGCCAAAGCTTCGGCAACCAGAGGTCGATACTTTAGTGATTTTAGCGATAAGAGCGCTACTAAAGCTGCTGGTCAGGATGGTGCTTCGGAAGGTTTTTATTTTTATCAATTGCAATAATACTTAATAAAAGCATGAAATTATGAATAAATAAATTATGTAAAAACTGCAGATTCAAATTGAAGTATCCCTAAAATTGGATCTCGCTGTTGCGTTCATTAAACAAATTTTTCGTCGTTTCAGGTAATATAAGAGTCACGAGGTCAGTTTCCCCTTACTACGACTACCCTCCGTACCAGGGATATCTAACTCCCAGCTTCATCCGTCCGTCTTTCCCTCAATATTCAACTAATGCTGCCGCTCAAGCTTCTGCTAACAGCGGCCGATACGGCTTTGGTGGTAGCAGTGCTCAAGCCTCTGCTCATGCTCACGCTTCTGCAGGGTAAATTTTCTGAATTTCCTGCTAAATTTAGATATATGTTTATAACTTGATGCAACATTTATAATTCCGAAGTTATTCATCCTTAAATCTTTTTCACACTACCAATGTTTATAAATGAAACATTTTTTATTGCAGAAACTCCGGACGCTTCTGGTAAATTTAATTGAAAAACTGATAAAAGGATGCTTCAACATTGAGCGTACGATAATGTTTAATAAAAATATTTACATCTACAATAGTTGTGTATTACTTTCCATCAACCTTTCATATGAAGCATAAAAAATCATTAATTATTTATACATTTTAGTTTATTGCAAATTTTCAAATAACAAATCAAATACTTTTAAAAATATAAAAAATTTTGGAAAAATAAAATTATAAATAATAGCTGTTTATTTCATTGTAACAGTTCTTTTTCAGTAAAAAAAGGTTAGCTTAAATCTCAACTTGATTTTAACTTTTTAATTAAATGCATTTTATATTTCTGTTTTAACTGTTTGTAACAAGTTTATCGCGTGACATTTCTAGTATTGTAAATAATTTTTGCCCATAGACTTCAGTAACTAGTTCTGTGACCATTATGTACACATTTATTTCTACCAGAGTCGTATTAAAAACCTAAAATTTAAATGCCCTAAATGTTCCTCAACCAGGAGTAATTTCAGTACACAGTTCAATTTTATTAACAAAGTTTATTTAATGATACTTAAAAAACTATTATCTTTATAAGCGTAGTTAAGCGTAGATCCAATTTACAAAATAATTACAGATTGCAAGATAAACTATTCGAGAATGTTTTTCCCAATCGCTTGAAGAGTATCAGTCCGCAGATCAGTCATATTTGTTGCTCTCCTTTATCTGCCATATGCTCTGCAATATAAAAATTCGAAAAGTTAGCTTACAATATATTTTAATAAATTTCCTTGGCAACATAAAGTCAGTGTGAAAAATTTCCTTTTAAAAATCAAACATAATGAGGGCAAAAAGAAGCGATTGACAACAGAAATAATATAATACTAATATAAAAACGAAAATTAAACACAACTTTCAAACAGCAAATCTGTTAAAGCGATCTGAAACTAACCCGGCGCTAGCTTGGGCCTGTGCCTGGGCCTGAGCGAAGGAGCCGCTGCCTCCGAATCCACCTTGGCCGCCGCCAAAACCTCCGTGGCCACCGCCTCCGTGGCCTCCGTGGCCGAATCCGCCGCCGCCCTGGCCTCCATGACCGCCGCCGAAGCCTCCGTGGCCACCGCCGAAACCTCCGTGGCCGCCGCCGAAACCTCCGTGACCACCACCGAAACCTCCGTGACCACCGCCGAAACCTCCGTGGCCACCGCCTCCGTGTCCGCCGTGACCACCGCCGAAGCCTCCGTGGCCGCCGCCGCCTTGCCCGCCGAAGCCGCCGCCGCCGAAGCTGCCGCTGCTGGACTGGGCCTGGGCGCTGGCGCTCGAGCCGCTGAATCCGCCGCCGCCGCCGCCGGGGTAGTAGCCACCGCCGCCGCCGCCGCCGGGGTAGTAGCCGCCGCCGCCGCCTCCGTGGTGGGCCGATCTCGCTACTCGCTCGTGGGCTGAAATTTATTTATTTATTTATTGACCAGAAATGATACATTGATGATAGATAAATGATACGTGTTGCAGTTTATATCAGAATATAAAAGGTTTATATCCGATAAAGCAGGCATCCTATAGAGGTGCATAAAGCACCTGTACAGTTCCGGTACCTTACAAACTAACGAAACACTTATTCACTACTTACATACTAAGTTTTAGTCCTTAAAATATATATTTTTTATCATGTATCAAGATATAAACTTTGTAGTTATATAATCTAACAAAAGAATTAAATAAACTAACAGTAATTTAGTAATTAAGTAGCTGTATCAATTATCCACTTTTAAAATTTATTTTTAGATGATTTAAAATTTAAATATAATATTTTGAGAGTTGTTTGCTTTATTCCTTTTTATTTGTTTGCTTTACGATCAATTGTCTCCCAAGTGTTTTATATATACCAGTGTAAAAAAAATTTTAAAGTATAACGTTTAAGATTGGAAAGAGAAGTCCTTGATCAAAGTATATTGTGCAAAAAGTAATATAAAAACTTGATCAATTTAATGGTGATTCGTGAATAGTAGGAAAAAAATTGTTTTTTAAGGAAATATTGTGCGAGTTTAATTAAACAATATATTTTACAAAAACTGCAAGTAGCTTACATTACGAATTTAAAGCTACGCAGTGTGAGTAATATATAACAAATGATATTATTTGCTATATGTACTTTTATATACTTTTATTATTATATTAAAAAATATCGATAAATAATAATGTTTTATTTTTATAAATAATAAGGATTTTTGCTTACTAATAGCCGTAAAAACTATTTATTTATGTCAAATTTTAAGATAATTAATGCTTGTTTAAAATTGAAGTATAACAAAATTTTTATTTTTATTTTATTGCAAAAATAAGAAGAAAAAATTTTTAAAATATTCATGCTCTAAACACAATTTCGTCATTTAAAACTAAAAATTTTCAATTTTACTATTAATTTCAAAAGTAAATAATTAAATTGATTAATTCTACAACTTGTTTTAACGACTATTACAATACTTCGAAACATTTTTTTCACCTATTAAAAAATACGAAAACTCGCAAACGTTACAGAAACTAATTTCCGAAGAAAATTACCTTCATCGGCAGCTGGAAACGCAATCGCACCAGCAAACAAGGCACAGAAAAGGGCAATCGTAATTTTCGCCATCTTTCACAAGAACTCCCGAACTGTCTTAGTCCTGAGAGTGGCTCGAACTGATGCCGCAGTGGATTCGAGCCTTCTCTTTTATAGGTGGGACGATTCGGCGAGTTTTGCGCAGGTAGCCGAGCAGCCTTTTTCATCTATGACGCCTAACATCTTCATTGTATCATCGTCCGAAGGCATTTTGTTTGCTCCGCCTCGTTTGCTCTTCTGCTTCAGGCCGCAGGACGTCCGTGGGATTTCCTTGATGTTTCCGCGTTTGTAAAGCCACTCGCGCTAATTGACGGCTCAAACCAGTTCAGAAAAAAGGAAGGAAATAAGAATCTGCTCGATCTGATTCAGAGATAAGCTATTTTGGTGGTTCTCACTTTTAATGAAACACCTTTACTTTTAATGGTGTAATATTTATGAAAATTTAATTCAAACAACGAATGCGGCGTACAGTGCTTTGCATACAATAAGATTTCTTATCTGTCTTTATTGTTTCTCGGTTATTTTTTATTGCTATATTGTTCGATGTAAATAAAAATAATAATAATTTCGATTTTAAATTGTCAAATTAAAAACACTTAAAAACAATGTTTAAACTGTAATAAGATTCCAGTTTGTTTTAAATTTTAAAAACTTTTTTTTAAATAAGGCAACGTTTTTTTGTTCTTCCAAAACAGCCTAGACACTAAATAATTTTACGCGTCCAAGCGATTATCGAAAATAAAGTATACAAAATTAATCTCCATGATTAATTTCTCCCACCAGAGCACCATATTTCACTTAAAATTCACATTAATATACAATCATCATCATTCGACCGGGCTTAATTACCGTTTCCGCGTAATTCTCCAATTTTTTATCACCACTTCCAGGTAGACCGTCGCGCCGACGTCAAAAATTTCAAAACTCCACCTAACGGACACTACACACAGACACGTGTATCGGGCGAGAAAAGTCGACACGCCAATACATTCAGAGACGAATGAGCGACGCGGAGGCACGGGAATCCCCCTCGACGCTGTATAATCCCCGCAGCGTGTCGAATGCTCAAAGGAAAATAAGACGATTCATTTGGCGGCTTCGGCAAAAAGGCCATTAGCGTCGGTTCACGGCAGTTCACGTGAGCGCCGAACGAAGCTCGTCCACGGATATTTTAGCCGGTGGCGAGAGGTGGTATTACCTGACGACCGGATTTACACAATGCATTAAAGATATATACGTTTTTTGTAAGGAACTGTTTAGGCTTAAAATCTTTGATTAGTCGTGTTAATTTTGCGACCTTTTTTTTGTAATAATTTGACAAAGTTCAATTTTTTGGCTGCTTTTGTCAATTTTGAAACGTTTCGGTTATTCTTTTTTTTATGTTTAAATGAAGAAGGTGATAAAATTATGAAAGAGTGTAAAACCGGAAAAAGTCGAAAACTGGATGTGGCTATAACTTGGGAAAAAAATTGTATTTTATAAAATCTAATAAAAAGTTAAAGTTGTTTGGCCCACGTTTCGAACTACACTGCTTTCAAAAACAAGAATGAAATTTATCGACATTTTGAAGAACCTTCTAATGAAATTATTCATAAAAGTTTGGAAATATCCCCGTCTTTCTATGCGGCCATTATGATTTTATAAACGTCACGTAAAGATAAATTGGTATAAAGATTTTCCTTATTCCTCTTGCATTTTTCACAACAACTGATGACTCTTTAGTTCAACAATTTACATAAAAAAATAACGTATTCATTAACAAAAAATGATTCGTTTTTCCTTCGAAGGTAGTATTGTTACTGTACAGATTATTGTGTGATGTACTCTCAAAGCTGTACCTTAAAACATACGCTCTTAATATCTACAACCTGTTCTACCATCGATCATCAAATTCATTTTTTTCTTATTTTGATTCTGGCCACGTGTAATTATACCCGGGAAGCCCTGGGGGCACAGTATGACATCAGAAGTACTCAGAGATTGGAGCGACGTGTGTACTACAATTCCGTTAGTCCATTCAGTTATTAGAGCACGAATATTGTACCTTGAAGTTTCCAATGAACATTGTTTTTTTTCTAATTCGGCGTGATTTATAATTATGAACACATGAATGTTTAATTAAGAAATTGAAAAATGAATTGAAAATGCTAAAACAAATTCTCATCCTGTCTGACTAACGCTCGAACGACGCTTGTGAAAACAAGGTTTTCACAAGTCAGGTGTGTTTACGAGATTATTTTACGATCATTTTCCTAGACCTCGCGGTATAGCTCTGTGGTAAATCTATTTACGCATTGATAAATTGAAATATTCCTATAAGCACAATTCATGGCTGTTTCCATTTCATTTCTACTTCTTCGTACAGCCTGAAATCTTTAATCACTGTAACGCGTTTTAAATTCACGCGTGTCAAAGAATATGAGAATTTCTAATAATTAAATAAGTGTGAAATTTCACATTTATTTATTACATTCTTAAAAAGTATGTTAATGCTTTAGGATATTGTAGCACAAAAGAATTAATTGCCAATGAATTGAAAAACTTAGAGAATAGCTGATTGTTTCAAATTTAATGCAAAAGATCATCATAAATAATATATTTTAGACAGTATATATATATATAATATATTAAGAAGACTGACTAGGCATAAATAATGAATATAAAATAAATTTACGGCTTCATTCATATTCTATAACAGAACGGCTAAGGAGCAAAAACCACGGGGATTTCCCGCCTGGTATGCATGACGCGCATGCGTGTGCTTAAATAGCAGAAGAGCCCTTTTTATAATTAGCAAAACAATCGATGTGATTCTTGATTTTCATTGCACGTGTCGAAATTTCCAAAATAAAAGTAAGATGATGTCGGTGTCTTGATTACTTCTGAGATGAATGCGGATAGTTCTTCTGTAGGTTAATAAATTCGTTTCCCAAATAAATATAAACGAATTTTGCTTTAGTTATATTATAAACATTAAAGTGAAATATATTCTCATATTTGAAAAATTTAAATAAATTAAGTTTTTTTTTTTGTAATTGTTTTGTGTAAATGCCAAAATATAACCGAAGTCTGCATTATTAAATAATAAAAATAAAATAAAAATTGGCTGCATAATGTCTAAGGTTATTATCTGTTATTACCGAAGTTATAAACATTTTTATTTTTTTAAATTATAATTTTATAGAGAAGCTCCTTGTTAACACATATTTCGTAGTGTTAAGGTGATAAAGAACAAATATAATGTAATGAAATAAATATATGAGTTAGAAACTTTTTTCATGAACTTATTTTAAAAATCACTTAAAAAAATATCTGTGTGAAAAAGACAAAATGCAGAACTTGAGAATTCAGAATTAGAATTTACGTTTGGTCAATATTACATTTTTAACGATAAAAATGTTTATATTTTTATAAAATACAGATTTAAAAAACGAATATTTTTAAATCGGATTACCAAAAAGGGGAAGAGTCAAAAAGGAGTATATATGTGAATGGCATTAAATTTGCTCTTCTTTTATACTGACGCTGATGATCTCGTTCTCGTTTATCGAACAACTTTATCGAACGGTTCTGAAACATTTTTCGCGTGTCCCTCTTTCAGTTTCCGCTTGTATCCGTGCATCCCGTTGTCGAGTGCGCAACTGCTGATTCCAGCTTTATTCGGGGCCGCATTTATCAGTGAACCAACAAATGGCCGGAGTTAAAACTGTAAAATGTTAAAATTAAATTATTTATGTGTATTTTTGTTGACGTATTGCGCCGTGCGAAAACTAAAAATATGCGTGCAAAGTGTGACTTGTTTCTTTTTAACTTTAAGTGTTCAAAGTGACGCCGAATAAAATCAAGTTAGTATAATTTTTATAAGCAATCTAATATTATAATATTATTTGAAGAAATTGCAAATACGTTTCCTTATTCATGAAATTATTACAATACTATTGCGAGACTAGTTTAATTCACAAAGGAAATATCGTCAAAAATAAGTTGTAGACATTTGCACAAGTGGTCAGTATATTAACAGCAAGTGTCTCGCAAAATTACAGTTAATCTTAATGTGAATAGTTTCGCGGGAAATTTCATTCTTTCCAGAAATTTCATTCAGTAAGGTACGATTTTAAATTTGAAGAAATTGAATTATTCATTCACAATACATTTCTGATCAAATTTATTATGCAAATGAAGCGAATCTATAACAAAAGTGATTTTTACTGTTTTAGATATCTGGGTTTAAATACCATTCATACGTGAAGTTGAAGAATTAGTGGATGAAATTGAATGTAACGTACATTCATTGCTGCGCATTTTTCCATTTTTGATATTCTGCAAAATGAAGAAATTCATAAAAAATCAAATTGTTCTTTCATTATTGTACGCTTTCATAATTTTTTCTCCTGCGCATAGTAAACATGAGGTAATTTATACATTATATTGTTTCAATTTTCTTATGAATAAAAATTGATCGAGTTAAAGAAACGATTTATGACGTAAAAATTTGTATTTTATTAATTTTTAAATCTCTTCGATTTTTTAGGGGATACTTGATAGCAAAAGTATTAATTTAAATTTTACAGACAACGGAAAAGGTAACGCAATATAAAAATCAAAAGATTATCAAGCTTAATAATATATATATCACCTATTTTATTCTCATTATTTTCATTCTAGTCACGCATATGAAACCGATGAAACTGAATTGTTTCCGCAGACATTTGCGACCAATAAACGTTGAAGTAGACGGTGAAAAAGTTCAACTGAATTTTGTTCGATCTAACCGCAAAGTATTTTCTCCTAATATTCCAATTTGGCTCGTCAAATCTGATCCGCAACGTACGCCAAATTATACTTATGAACTTTTGAAAAATGTAAGATTTCAATGCTCCTAAAATGTTTGAGTATTAATTATTAATTAATATTACAATTTATTAAAATTCTATTTTAGAAAAAAGATTTTTTCGATGGCAAATTTTATGTAGACAATAAAAATAAAGCAGTGGTTTTAGTTCGTATCGATCCAAAAACGGGAAAAACGTTATACGTAAGTTTACATTCAAATCATTAAATAATTGACTGATGGCTTTTGTTGTAAAATTATTACAGAATTCTAAATAACTTTATTAATAAATAAACAATATTTGTAGGACGGTATCTTTGGCGAAGGATCAGCAAGGCGCGCTATACGTTCTTTACCGCAAAGTTCCAAGTTTAGATCTAGACGCCAAGGAAAAGAGAATGTGGATCACTTGACTTTCAACTTACCTGAACTTGATCCATCAAATTTTGATGGCGAAATAATTATAGAACGCAATGGAATCAATCTAAGTAAATTACAGAAGCCCTTGGATGTATTGTATCCGAAACTTTTAATAGTTGTGGATTATGATCTTTTTAAGTACAAAAATATTTTTCGTTTACCAAATTCAAATTTTTAATTTTACAACTTTCTTTGTTACGTGAAGATTTTGAATTGTTACTTTAGGTTATTAGGAAAAAACGTAGCACAAACAGTTAGATATGTAGCTACATTTTGGAACATAGTGGACCAAAAATATGAAAGACTGAATTCTCCAAAAGTACAAATTGTCGTAACTGGAATAGTTATAGCTAATGTGAGTTCCTTCATTCTCTTTCTTTACTTGCTCGTTTGCAGATTAATTAAATTGTTGATTCGCATATTTCTGCAGGATGAGAAAGCTTTAAATTATATACATCGTAGTAGAAATGGAACTGACAAAGGGGACATGGATCAAATTATAGAAGATTCACGATTATACTTTTCTCAAAGCTTTAATCAAGATACGAATTTTAAAAATTACGATGCTGTTATGATTATGACCGGGTATGTGGTACATTTAATTAAAAGTATTTTAATTCTACGCTATGATTATAGAATTAAATTTATTATTTTCACTTTTTTAGATTAGAAATGAATCCTGTAGAAGGTAGTATATTTTTTTTTTATTTTTTCAAATACAAATTTTGTTTTTTAAACAAGTTTTTATTTAGAATAAAAAATGTTTAGGCTTTTTTGAGCTTAAGGGGCTTGCTGCTAAACTAGGAAGTATCTGCAGTACTGATTATAATGTTGCAATTGTAACTGATGATGCTAAATATCGTAACACCATCATTGGAGTACACGAATTAGGACATTTGTAAGTATCAATGCGATGTAAAAATATGAACTAAATCTTGTTAATTTAAAAATTAATCACTGTTATTTAAAATATTTATACACAATATTTTATACATATCTACATACAATGTTGTGTAAGAATCAAATGTACTTTTGTTCGTTAGATTAAATCTTTCACACGACTATGCTGACGAGTGCGACGGAATTTCTTATTTATTTGGATCAGCAATTCAAACTTCTGTTATGTCATCTGTAAGCAATGGCACTGAAATCTTTTGGTCTCAATGCAGTCAACGATTATTAAAAGAATTCGCTTCGTAAGTATTAGAAACTCTCATAGCTGATTTTTAATTTTACAGCAATTTATTTTTATAAATGTAAAAACTTATTTTAAATTAAAATTATTTTATATTTTTAGGTTAAAAGTTGCTGAATGTTTGGCTACCCGCAATAGAACATAAAAAAAAACTAAATATAAATACGATTAAATTTGTTACAATGTTACTTGTAGCACTGGTTGCTTATATTTTAAAATCGAAAAGTTATTTCATGTTATCAAATAATTAACGTTTTATAGTTTTGTAATAATTTAACATTATCAAGTGGTACGGTAGTGTCGCGAAGGCGAGTTTAAGAAAAAGACATCGCTGCATCCGTACCACTATTTACGTCTAATTTGATGTTTTCATTTTTCATTATAAAGAAAATAACGCTTATCAATGTTGTTCCTAAGTTATTTTTTGGAATATCAGCATGCATATTTATAGCTAAACTATATGATTTCCAACAAAAATATCGGTAAAAAAGTTATTGTTTGTGACAGAGCAGCGATTAGCTCTGTACGGATTAGATAAATAAATGTAATTGTATAAACTACTAATATTTACGCCTTGGCGGTTCCCCCCGCAACTTGACCCTGAACACCCTCCTTAAAGCTAATTAAAAAATAGGATATTTATAAATATATTTTGCGCGTTTGTAACTACCATTTCAACTACTTTACCCAGGGAAGTCGGTGAAAGTGAAACGGATAAAGGTACAGTTTTTAATTTAATAGATTTTCTTTAAGAAAATTTAAAAAATTTTGTATCGTACGTATAACTTTTTATATGTTTACATTATTTGTATCGGGTGGAGTAACCAGCAGCTGTCACATTCCAAAAATAAAACATAAAAGGCCGAATAAGAAACAGAGGGAGAAATTAAAATGCTTAGGTAAGAAAAATTTATTTCAAACAATTATTAACTACTACATGAAATATTATCATTTTTCAATTGTTGTTTGCATAGGTCCTCCGACAGTAATTTTGAATACGGGTAAACGGTGATGAAGGCATAAAGCAGGATTTCATTATGAGGTAATAACATAATACAAGTACACACTCATACACGTGTATGCTACGGAATTAGGTATATGCTAGTGGAAAAGAGTTTAAAATTAGAAAATTATAAAGTTAAGATGTTGTAACGTCCGATCTTTAGGAAAGGACGAGTTACTCCTTATACCGAGTGACTTGTATAAGTGAGCGATTCTAGCGTGGCTTGAGTATGAGGCTTGGCTTGAGTTGATCTTATCTGTACTTCTACAGATGTCGGAGGGCGGACGGTTGAAGATTGCGGCCTCGCCTCGTGAGGCTTAGAGTATTCGTATAATAATTATTTGCCATTAATACAAGTTTAATGATCAATATTTCCAACTTCTTTGAGTTTATTTGATTATGTTTGTAGGTAATGAGAGTTAAGAATTTATATAATTATATACTGTTTTTACTTTAGGACATATTTTAAAAGGTTTATTTAAATATTGAACCGAGAGTTATATTTTTAATATAATTTATTAATATGATTAATACACAAATTACTACACAAAAATGGTTACAAGTAAACAAACTGTTATTATTATATAATTCTAACGTTTTGACATAAATGACGCAATGATACAATTTTCAATAC
>UCOM01003149.1:0-19887 GCA_900474385.1 Ormyrus pomaceus | reverse complement strand
TACCTCCCCCCCCCCCCCCCGTCGGAAAAGAAAGAAGAGTGGCAGAAACGAGGATACTTTGAGCCATTGTCGGATCGGCTGCTTAGGCTTCCTTTTTTTTTCTTCCTTTTTTTTTTTTTGCCCGAGCTCTCGCGAGCGAGCGTCGATATGCGATTTCTTTTCATATCCCCGCGCGCCGAAGCCGCCGAGCTTTCAGGCCATCGGAGAAAGAGTTGGAGCGCGCACATCGGCTTAATTATTCCCTCGTTATTGAGCGGGATACAGAGAGTAAGAGAGAGAGAGAGAGAGGGAGGCCGATTATTTTTAGACATTTTTTAATTACGAGCCGCCGAGACGACAGAGCCGCGCGCGCAAGTCGGAGACGGCGGTGTGCGTGCAGATTTTTTGAGAGGGCTTTGAGCGCGAGTTTTTATTTTACGAGTATATATACCCATATCGACGTCGGCTTTGTCGAGAATAGTACAGGATATATATTCTCTTTGCGCGTTCGCTCCCGATCGAGAAACGAGTTCCCTCTTCGGAGATCATAACGCGTATAATCGACTGTATAGATAAAATACGCATAACTGTATAACGCGGGGGGTGGCGTCGAAGGGGCGGAGCGCGATTCGCCCCCGGGGGGAGGCTAAATTAATAAGGGCGTTGCTCCGCCGGATCCCCGGGCGGATACATTGTCGCCCCAATGGCGATCCTAATGCGCTTGCGGACTATGCCTCGGACTATGCCGATATATTATCGTTTGGGGGGTTGTTGCATCCGGCACAGACCGCTTTCACGTCGTCATCAACGGCGGGGGGGATCATTCGATTCGCCACATAGCTGTGGTATTCGACGTAATGTATATTCGCTTGGTCGTCGCGAATTAACATCCAGCCGGCAGACCGTTAATTAAATGACTCCGTGATTAAAAGCAGCGCAGCTCGGAGGCGGAAAGAGGGAGCGGGCGGCGGAGGGAGTCCGGCTTTATATCAACAAACAAAAAATTCATCCGGGCGGCTCCTTAAAGAGGAGAGAGAAAAAAAAAAGCTACGACGGCGGCGGCAGTGCAGATTACGTAAACGGCGACGGCTGCCGCCGCCGCCGCCGCCGCTGCAGTAGTGCAGGCCTGGGCAGGATCAGACAGAGGCACATAGCCCGAGGCCATGTAATTCATTACTAAAGCAATCTCACCCTGGCACCCCTTCTCTCTCTCTCTCTCTCTCTCTCTCTCTCTCGGTCTCTCTTCCCCTTTCGCGTCCGCCCTTATAATATAAAGAAAAAAAGAGCGCGCGCAGCTCCCGAGCTCTCCGAATAGAATAGCGTGAGCGAGCGAGCGAGCGAGCGCGGGACAACAAAACAGAATGAAACACAAAGCGCCGTTTTCATAATTAAAAAGATTGCGTATATTTCTCTCTCTCTCTCTCTCTCCCTCCCTGCCGCTCCTCCCTCTTTATTTCGCTCGCTTATTGTTCGTCGCCTGGACTCGGGCTGCGAAATCCTCCCCCGGCCGCTCCTCCTCCGCCTCCTCCTCCTCCTCCTCCCGGGGAATATTCCGTACTCTTTTTAATCAGGCCTGCCGGACAGTCTGCGCCACCACCGACGGAGAGAGAGAGAGAGAGAGAGAGAGAGCTTGCTCGAGCACTGCGAGGGAGGGAGGGAGGGGATGACGAAATATTTTTTGCGCGCGAGCACGCTTTTAATCCGCTCTTCACGGTCTTCTTGCCCCTTTGTTTCGCCGCCCCGGCGAGCTTTTGTCGGGGAGACGCTGCTGTTGCTGCCGCCGCTGCTTTTCGCCGAGCTTAGGAGAGCTTCTTTGGCGGACACTGATAGGCGACGATATACCCCGGGCTTTTTTTTATTATGTGCACGCTTTCGGTTTCGGCGAGCGACGTGCGTCACCGCGCCTCGGTTTACTCGATTTTCGGGATTGAAAGCGGGGAGTGCGCCCCGAAATTTCGTTTCGCGCGAATGCGCGGGACGTCGGGGAATTACGGTGAATGAGGAAAATTAATGACGAATAAAAGTTTGCTTTTCGTTTGACTCTTTTTTTTTGTTCGAAATTTAAAACTGGATGAATAAACGGAATTTTAGCTTGATTAACGGATTTTAATTTTTAACCGGAATGAGGCAACCCATATATCATTTACAAAATGTTCTCTTAGGAAAAAGTATTGCTTTATTCATAAAAACGGCTTGTTCGAAGTAAAAAATCTTTGTAACTTTACAATTGTTCACGCGAAAGTTGTGCATTAAGAATTAAAAAAGTATGTTTCATAAAAACACTTAATGTTAAGTAGTTAAGCAGTTAAGCAGTTTTTAGCCAATTCTTAGCTTGTTTTGTAGTTGAAAACAACAAATTGCTAATATTTTTTAACATTATCAAATAATTAAATATGTTTGCTTGATATTTTATCTTTTAAAATGATTTTCCAATTGTCTTTATGCAATTAAGACATCAATTTTAGCTAAAAAGTGCTCCATTTAAAATACACGTTAACCAGCCCAACTGGTTAATTTTCTACCAGGAGTCTAAGACGCGATATTGATAATTCTATACAATTAATTGTCTTAGTACCCATTTCGAATAGACTTGTTGAATAAATTGTCATTTATACAGCTTTGAATAGGCTATCTGTTAATTGGCTCCCATGAATTGAACATGCACATGTGCATGTTCAATTGTGAACCTGTCATTAATTTAGTCATTTGTGAACGTGCACGTTCACAAATGACTAAATTAATTTCTCTTCTGTTCAATTTTCCATAGCTAAAGTTCATCAATACTCAATATTTTTCTAAACTAATCGCGAACCGATTACTATACTATACGCAATTGTGATTCACGTTTCTTCACTTCATCCTCGGCTTCTTTTAAAAAGAAAAAAACTCCGGCCGACCTCCAAAAATCGTCGACCAAAAAGCACACCGCCGCCCAAGCAGTTGATTAGCTCTCGAGCGGAAAAAGCCAGTTAACCCAAATCCAAAGCGAATCGAACTCTCTCTCTCTCGCCGTCAAAGCTGCCCCCGGCATCCGTAAAAATTAGCGAAAGTCAATTTGAGCGGTCAAGCATCGGCGTGTGCTCTCCTCCTCGTCGGCCCGCGGGGGGTGGTGGCGGCTGGTCCCGCCCCGTCCTCGCTGGTGGGCGGCCAATGGGCTCGCGCTGCCGCCGCGCGCAGCCCTCGACGCGCACCCTCTCGAGCCGAGGGTGGAAACAGCCCCCCGTCGGCAGTGCGTGCTCGACGCGCGCCGCACTCGGCTCCCGACAGCCACCCCGTGCGAGCTCGTGTGCCTCGTTGGAGAGAGACCAGTTGCGAGAGTTGTGTCGCGAGCATGGCTGGACCGTATCTGTCGCCGCTGGGACCCCAGGCGGATCTGCTCACGGAGTACATGTTCGGACGACGCCGGCAGGTCAGTGTACGTTTTCTTTTGATTCTACATTGGTTTTTCATTTGGGGTGTACTCGGTTATCGCGGGACGAGTCGTCGTACGCTGGTATCACATCTTAAGGGTTGACAGATTGATCAAACGTTTTTTTTTTTTTATTGATTTGAGACGAAGCTGTTTTGTGCGAATGGTCGAGTACAAGGGCTGGTTGAATGTTTTAGAGACGAAACCGGACGACGTTCACTCCTCAGCAGTTGCAGGAGCTAGAATCGCTGTTTCAAAAGACCCACTATCCCGACGTGTTTTTGCGGGAGGAGGTCGCATTGAGGATCTCGCTGTCGGAGGCTCGCGTTCAGGTAGAAACTTTATACCCTCTTATTCTTACTTTAAGAACCAAGTAAACATCATTTTCACCTAACGTTTTGTTCAAAAACTTTTCTTTAGTCTTTGAGTACGTAGCAATATTTTCTTACACTGCACGCTTAAAATCTCTGACCTACAGAGGCCAAGTGGCTCTCAAAGGGAGCCACTTCCAGCCCTCTACAGGTACCTTCAAAAAGGAAAAATCTATTCTGTTCCCGTGAAGCACACCTCTCCCTTCTCTGCCCAAACAGGTCTGGTTCCAAAACCGTCGCGCCAAGTGGCGCAAGCAGGCCCGGCTGCAGCTGCTGCAGGACGCCTGGCGGATGCGCTGCCTGGGCCTGGGCAGCGCGGCCCCGCTGCTGCTGCGTCCGCCGCCGGGCCCGGGGGGACTGCAGGACCGACCGGACGGCTCGGCCTCCGCCTCGCCGCCGCCCCCGCCGCCTCCCCAGCAGCAGCACGGACAACAGCAGCAGCAGCAGGGGACCGGGCCGCAGGTGCCGCAGGCCCCGCCGCCGGTGCCGCTGCTCTCGCCGACGGCCCACGAGAAGATGACCCAGGGGGAGGTGGGACCCGTGTGCAGGGACTACAGGATCCTGCCGCCGCCGCATGGGTTCGTTTTTCTTTTTTTTTTGGCTCTTTTCGAAAAACGCGCTACGCGGACAAATTTTTTGGAAAGATTAAGATTTTTTTTTTAAATTGCTGTTTTAATCGTACTCATATTTGAGTACTCTTTACCGCAATTTTAGTATTTTTTTGCAATATATTTCGTATATTTTACGATAATTTTAATAAATTTTACAAACTAAATGGTAAAATTTACGAAATATATTGCAAAAAATACTAAAATTGCAGTAAAAATTATTAAAATATGAGTGTGTCCCAGGAGTACCTTTAAAATAGTAATTTTTGCAAATAATTTTTCTCAGTGTAATTAGATTCGGCTTGGTGGACAATTATTGTTTTCTTATTCCTCTCTTTTATACACATTGCATACGAAATTAAGGCGCGCTTTGTGCACTTTAATTTTATTTACACATATTACAAGAAAATGATTCAATATGCGAGTTTAAAATATTTTTTGTTTTCAAACTTCATTACGGTAGAATTCAATTTTAAATTTTGAGGTAAAAATAGATTTTAATTATGCATTATCAAGTAGAAGCTATTAAGCTTTAGTTATATTTAGATCTAAAAATCAATATTCATTTTTAAAAATTCAAGGAATTCATAATTCTAACATTTTAACTATATTGATTGAAATCAATCTTTTAAGTGCTTCAACGCGACCGTTCATCACTTTTTTAAGAAGGGAGGATTTGAAATTGTCCATTAATACAAGTAGTAAAAATTCAAAATTTAAAATCGTTGTACAAAAATCAAATTCTCTAGCGTTCATTCAAAGCTAGCCCAGACGGAAAAACTATTCCAAATGAATTCTTTTTAAGCAGAACTGACTTAAAAAGAATTCATTCGGGATAGTTTTGCAGTCTGAGCAGTCCAAATTTCCTTCTTAAAACTGACAAAATCATCTCAAGTTGGTCTCCTTTCAGCTTCTCCCTGACGCGCGAGAAGTCTCCGGAGCGCCTGAAGTGCGGCTGCGGCTCTCCCTCCCGCTCTGCCAGTCCGCCGGCCCTCTCCTCGTCGCCCGAGTCCGAGCGCGAGTCCGGCAGCAACTCGAGCGCCGGCTCGAGCCTCCTCCTCCAGGCGTCGCAGCGCCCTGCGCCCCAGGAGGCCGAGATCGACCTGACGATGAAGCGGCCCCAGGCGCAGCTCCTCGCGCCGCCTCCACCGCCGCCGCCCCACCAGCTCTTCCACCACCTGGCGGCAGCGGCGGCGCACCACCACCACCACCATATGCAGCAACAGCACCACATGCAGCACCTGCCGGCCGATTTGAGTCCGCCGGGGTCGCACTCGCCGGACGAGCCGCTCGACGTCACGCTCAACGGGGCGAAGAAGTGATCGCGGGAATTCGCGGATGAGGCGTCGGACGAATGACGGATTGATTTTTTGAGTCGAGGTTGTGAGATGTATTCCGATTTTTGGCGGTTTATTCATCCGATCGGTTTGCGACACGAATGTAGGAATATAGAATTGTAAGGCGAATCCTATAATTTTGCGCGGTTCGTTTGTCATTTTTAATCGAGGCGATTGAATATAGACTTACGTGAACGTCAAGCTGATTTTATTTTGTAAATATAAACCAACTAATTGAGCTAATTGAAAAGCGGCAAAACCGCATTTAACGTCTAAGATCAGTATATAAAGGAAGCGTTATTTTAATAGATACGACTGTAAGCGCAAATGATTATAAACGAATTGTATAATCGACTTGTTGAAAATTGTACGCAGATATGCATCTAAGCAAAAGGTATCTTTATAAGGTTCGTTAGCACAAAAACGTGTAAAGGAGATCTTTGCATGATAGACGTAAGATAATTACCGTATAAGCATAGCGAGTTAAACAACATGTATTTATCATATTTTTCGCGGTTAAGGACTTTGAAAAAAATGTATATTTCCTATATATATATATATATATATAACGAATTCGGTGCCGCCGCTGTTCGCCGCGGCGATCATCCGATACATCGATCCTGGCATCTGGATCCGTTACCATCTAGTCAGAGAAGCTTTATAGAGTTTTTTAAGCCAAGGAGATACCAAAGAGCGCGAGCACCTCTAGTCGAGAGAAAAAAAGCCTTCGTTCCCCTAGACGACCGACGTATTTTTGTAAAAGCCTCTGCCCGCCCTTATTGTTTTGTAAATACGTCCCCGTGTAAATCTCGGTGCAGGTTTTTTGTATAAGCCCCCCCCCCCCCTCAGCATTATCTAGTCAAAGGTACGCACACTTTGTAGTTTGTCGATGCGGCCGGAAGCGGCGAATAAAATTTCAGCGACGACGCCACCGACTGATGTTTTCTCTGCCTCCCTCCCCCCCTCCGATCCACGCGCCTTTTATCGCGGCTGCGAATCGATGCTAATTGCGAGCGCCGGCGGATCCCTCGGCGATCGGCGCGCGGATAACCGCGCTCGGACGGATGTGCCGGCGCTGCTGCATTATCAGTGGATACTTTGCATCGATCGTCGTTGCTTCTCCGGTTGTATTTGTTCTTTCGAGTTGAAGATACTTTCGTTCGGCTTTTGTGCCAGTTTTTTTTTTATATCTTTACGGCCGAGTTCGTTCTTTATTTTATTTGTCTCTTGATTTATGCTTCCTATAGCGTATTGTACTGTGCAACTGAAAATCAAGCGAATAGTATTGCATTTGCGTTGAAATATTTTTTAAACTGTTTTGGTTTAATATCTGCTCTTTAAAAGGTTAAAAGTTCTTTTACTCGGAAGGCAATTTTATAATCCACGATAACTCTAATCTACCTTATCGATTAATTCTTATCTAAAAGCCAATTAAAAAGACAACGGTTCAAAAATGTATTAAATATTTTTGAGTTTAACTTGTAATTATTATGCAATTCAATTTACCGCGTTATTATTATGTGTCTCAATAATTTACCAATCTATATATTCGGGTGATTATAGTTTGGTCATACAATTTTTTACGAAATCGCTTTTCAGTGATAATAGATTTATATAATCGATTATCGACCGCATTGTGAAATGTTTATGAAAGCTCTAATTTAATTACATTAATCTTAACAGCAGCGCCGATCTCTTTCGCGGAAGATAATTTGAGTATGTGGGTCAAATATTTAAAAAGTTTACGTCGAGGTATAAACTTAAAAAAAAAAAAAATCTTCCTCCAATTACCTGATTGTTTCAAGAATTACTTCCAACTACAGTCGGCAGTTTTTTTTTTAAATTCTTCCAAGCAAAAGGCAGAGCGCGAATATTGCGCGTGCCTTCAAATTCAGGTCGTGCCTCGTAATTTTATGCGCGAGTTCTATCTGTAACGCGCGAGTTTATATCTATTCCGGGCTCTGAAAGCAATTTCCTTTTGCGCATCGGAAATGTAAACGGTGGTTTAACGCTATTATCTTCCAAAATTACAATAACATTATCGGTACAAACAACAATTAAAAATACACCCCTAAAATTTGGATGTATCGCAAATCGCATTTTTCGATCGGAAGCAGAGACAAGAGAATTCCGACGACGCTCTGCGTGCCTGGGCAGCCTGAAAGCTCGCGTTCAGGAAGAGGCCTCCGCCTCGCAGCTGTCGCTCGCAAGGAGCAGCGACCTTAATTGACTAAACGCGCGTCTTTTCTTTGCCGAGAGCGAAATTGCAAGGTATACAGATATATATATATATGTTCCCGTTGTCACCGGACTCGGCTGGATTCTAAACCGACGTCTCGCGATTGCAATTGCGACGCTTATTATTTTTCTCTGCTCGGGCAAGAGCGAAGCTTATAATTGCCGATGTATTTTTTTCTTTTTTGCTCTTAAATGGACTGAGGTCGGGAGGATTTAGCTTGAGCTTCTTTTTTAAGGCGATTTTTAGAGTAGAATATTTTAGAATTTACTTTTTCTCGGTTATTGGTCACTATTTAAGTTTAAGGCAATTTTTAAACTTTTTATCCTTAAAATTTACCACCATCTTTTTTCTTCGATATTTTCCAAATATATATGTATTATTCTAATAACCATAATTTTAAACAATCAATATCGATTGTCCTCCATTAGCAGTAAAAGAATTAAGTAATTATACATTGTGCAAGCATTGATTTTTTCTCGCACAAAAAGTATGTTCTCGCATAACATTAATTTCAAATTCATGCTAATAAACCCGCATTATTTACAGTCACAAATCTTAAAAACGAAACAAAATTCTGCAATTTAAATGGAAAATTTTTTGCTATTACAAAAAAACCTGCATAAACCTTAAACGAAAATACAAAGAGTACACATAAAAATTTGTCTATTCATAACCACATGTATCAGCCAGCATCTGTCGCGGCGGAAGCAGATAAGATCCGGTATAGAAAGCGCAATTATTATTTACGACGTGAATTCGCGCCGTGAATCAAAACGTCACGATATTAACGCCCGCAGAGCGTCCGACCGGGACGCGATAAACATATCGCTCGAGAGCAGAAGTGGCCGCGGCGGCGGCATATATAGCGGAGAAATTGCGCGCGATGGCGATAAAAGCGAATTACGCTTTAATTGCCGTCGGGACGGACTGCGGGAAGTGAGAGCGATTCCATTGTATCGGGAAAAAATCGGCGGTTTCTTGCATTATCGATTTTTAGCTGCATTTTTCGTTTTGTTTGCGGGATTTTAACGGTTGAATGACAGTTTTGCAATGCGCCAAAGTGGCGGTTAGAAAAATAAGATAAGTGTGTACAAGTGTTTTATGAAGATGAGACAACGGATAATCCGAAAATATCGAATGAATTAATTTGGTTGTTATTGTTATCTTTCATAACGAGCGATTGTCATCTGGAGATCAATTATATGTAGGTCAATAAACACACAAGACATTTTTTAACTGTCGAGAGTAAATGATGATAAATATTTTGGTTGCTGGATTTCGTTTAGCAAAAGCTCGGAGACTTCAACAAACGCGAACAACAGGCGCGTAAAACACTATAATAATATTTTAAAAGTGATTCATAATATTTACGTTGTGATTTGGCAAACCGATTTTTTTCCTCTTCCGACCAGAAAAATTCAAAATTTACATCATTAATTTCCTTAATCACACAGATTGAATCACCGTAAATTCCCTACTACTTTGATAACTATAAAAAAAAACGCCGCACAATGAAAAATACTGGCACCAGCTAATTACGATTTTCCCTCGACAAACCAGCTCAGAACCCAAAACACCCTCTCCAAATCCCTCAAAACCAAAAAAAAAAAACCTCGCCGCGCGCCACCTCGTCCTCACCCCGCAATTACCCAACGCCACCCAGGCACGTATACATAAATAAGCCAGAGAGAGAATCGATCGCGGCGGCGTAGAGGCATTAGCATCTGGCCGCGCGTCGCTCCGGAATTACGCGCCGCGGGAGAGACGCGCGCGACGACGACGAGCGAGGCGAGCGGCTATAACTCGCGCGCCGCGGCCCGAGGCTCGGCAGTGCGCGCGAGTCCGGCGCCTCGGTCGCCACGCGAACGCCCGTGTATATGTAGGCAGTCATGACTCCCTAAGGCGGTATCCCCGAGGAGAGTTTCCAAGTCTGATACACTAAGACAGCCGCTGCCTTTTTGACAGCCTGCGATTTTTGGAGCGGGCCGAGGTTCTCTGTTTACTTCGAAGAAGTTTGGGTGAGTTTTTTTGAGCTTATCCGCAGTTTTTTATAACGTACATTACAGATAAGGGCTTTAAAAATAAATAAGCTGGTTCTTTTGTTGGGCGTTTAAAGAAACGTGATTTTTTTTTTCAATATTTTTCAACAAGCGCATAGAGTCTTTGCATTAAAAAGCTCCGTTAAACGAACTCTAATTTTAAAAAATACAGCGTTTTAAACGAAAGTAAACAAGAGCATAAACAATGTCAGTGGACAGTATTACAGCTATGCATTAATCGTATGTAAATAAAGCTCTTTCCATTGGCTTAATCGAGGCTTCACACGAAGTACAAGAAATAAATTTGCAATTCGTTCATAATTTAGATGCATCGGCAGTCGCGATAAAAGTCGTTCCCCGCGCGCATAAATAGACGCTTCGCTTCTGCTTCTGAACGTCAATTACCCGCATTCATATATGTTTTAAACTTCGCGCAAAGTGTGTTATTGCGATAGCACGTATAGAAGGTAAGTCTCTACGGTGTGTATACCTTCTCTCGTAAAATAATCCATCGTTCTCCATTTTTATACACTGCCAAGGATTCATTTCCACGCACGTAAAATATACTTTATATCAATCACAATGGACGTAAAATAATTATCCGTACCCACGTTTATTAATCGGGCACGCCGTGAACCCGAGTTTCTTAGGCTCGGTGCTCGGTCACGCAGAATATAGTCGCGACCGGTATAATATGAAAGAAAAAGCGTGTAAAACGAGAGCCTCGACCTATAGTACGTTATATACACACCTTCGCGCGGGCATTTACACGTCGCCGCGGGGCCGCATATCGTCTATTCGCCTCTAATAAATAATTGTGAAGACTCTATTCTATCCGCGCCTCTATACGTCGAGCTATTATTATACGTAATCGATTTGGAAAAGATGAGAAGCGTTTTGCCTTTTATCATTGTAAAATCGAACCTTGAGGGCTACAGAGAATCGAAGAATTCCAGAGTATCTTTGAACCAGTTTTAACGGTAGGAAGTCGATCCGCGTAGGGCTTCATTAAAAAAAAAAGACTAAACTAACAACGAACGCGATCGAAAGCTGGCAATAGGAATCAAGGTGGGTATATATATAGCTTCTCCGCACCTCAACGCGGGGATCGACTTTTGGGCCAAGTTGTCGGGACCATAAATAGTTTGATTAAAAGCCCGAAGTTGCCACCGTTTCCGCGAAAAATCGGAGGCCTCGACTCGGTAATTTTTGCAGAGAACCTATATATACATATATATATATAAGAGCTCAATACGGCATATACGAGACACCGCGGCGAAAAAATGCGGAGTCCCGTCCGCGCGAAAACAGCCCGAGAGAGCCACCGCGCAAAAATAGCCGCGCGCGCAGAGAGCGGCTCTCGCTTTGTTTTTCTCGCGTTTTTCTCCCCTTCGCGGCTGCGGCTGCGGCGGCAGCGGCGGCGGCGGCGGCGATGCGCGTGGGAACGGATGCCCGATGACGGCCGCTAATTACGTAACGCCGACGAGAGACCTGTCGAATGTCAAGTGCAACGGCTGCACGATGATGCTTCGGAGCGAGAGCCGCGATTCGGACGGGAATATGTATATATGTGTGTGCAGGGGACTCGCCGCCGTAGTGAGAAGCGGAGTGGGGGGCAGGTGTGCGGGGCTATAATTGAACGCGCTTTTTAATTGCGCTCGCCACCGGTTAATTCGATTAGCCGCGGCTGCTGAAAGTGGAGCGGCGAAGCTGTCAACTTATAAAACTCTCGGCTAAAATATTACAATAATCTTCTAACGCAAACCGTCGCTCTCCTCGAAGCCCTCTCGAACGCGTCTTACAAAAGCGATCTAACCGAAAGAGGCTCTCCGCGCCTTTGTCCCTCCGCGGGAGATTCGCGGCATTGTTCGCCGCGCGCGCAATCGCCTCGCCAAAAGCCATTGACGCGTTCCGAAAAAAAAAAAAAACAGAAAAAAACGCCTCCGGACAAAGCGAACAATGAAGGCAAGGAGCATCTTCGCGCGCGGAACGACGCGACGCTTCGCTGAACCTGGAAGTTCAAGGCGGTGTGTATAGTGGCTTCTCCGGCCGGTGCGCCGACTTTTCGAGGTGAGGCGAGGGATTTCGATGGGAATTTATTTGGGTGTGGATAACTGAGGGCTTTGATGATTGTTAGGAGCTTCTAAAGAATGTATAAAAGATTGCGAAAACGTTTTTTTTTTTTGCAGTTTTAGTAACAATAGGCATTACGTGTGTTTCAGATTAATAGAGGCTCGAAGATGCAGCCGTTAATTTGCATAATTGCCTTTCTGCTAGTAAATGGCATTGGAGCGTGGAGACCGTAAGTATATATTTTTGTTTTACACATCGCGACAGGCGATTTAAAGAGTTAATTGCGTAATTGCTCCAGCCATTCTATTCTGTTAGTTAAACGCAATTATTAGCAACTAAATATTAACGTTCGTTCTAACGGACTGAAATAAAAATCTTTTAATACAAAATCGATAATATCCCAATTGCGCACATTTCTAAATAAAAAAAAAATGCCTCTCCTCCGAGAAAACATTACGCAATTTCCTCCGTCTTCTCGCCGAGCCATTATACATCTGTAACCGCGCAATTAAAAAAAAACGGTGCTTATCCAACATGACAGACGCAAGGGCGACCCGCAGCCGGTCCGCGACTTCTACCGGATGTACGAGTGCCTGCAGGGCAACCGGTGCCAGCGCACGCCGCGGCCCAGCAGCGACCCCAACCCGGGGGTGTCGCAGCACCCGAGCCTCGCCGCCTGCAGGCTCGTCTGCTCGAGCGCCGCGGGTCTCTGGCCGATACCCAGCGGACCCATCGCCACCGGCAGCAATGTAAGACTGTTTTTTTTTTTGAGAAAGGAGCATATTGTTATGGATTTACACTCTGAGAAACCAAGATGAATAAAATTTGGAAAAATATTTGGAAAAGTTACCAACCTACTTGGTAAAGCGATCGCAGACCGCGAGAATGAAAATTTTTACCAACTAGGTTTGTAATTTTTCCCAGTCTAGTTGGTAAAAATTTTTATTCTGTGATCGCTTTACCAATTAGGTTGGTCATTTTCACAAATATTTTTGCAAATTTTACTCACCTTAACTGCTCAGTGTACGATTCAAGCTTCGAAGGTACACAGCGAGCAATTGCCTTTTTCAGTACGTACAGGTGCACCCGGCAAACTTCCAGTTCGTGAACGTCAACGAGGTGACGGACTCGGCTATGCGCTCGTTCATCTCGAACGCCATCGACGTCTTCTTGAGCAATCTGAACGCGGCCTGCGGCGAGCACTGCCAGCCCGTCGACAACAGCGTCGTCGTTCGATTCAAGATCGAATCCTCCGATCTCGAGCTCGACTGGGAGACCAACGAGGGCTACGATCTGGAGATCGCCGTCGGCAAGAGTAGCGGTGGCTTTCGAGGTTCTTAAATTTGTATATTTTATATAAATTTACTAGTAAAACGTATACGTACATTTAGCATTACAAAGCAATCTTTGTCCAGGTTACGAGCTCTCGGTGGACATCGCCGCGCAGACGGTCTACGGAGCTCGGCACGGCCTGGAGACGCTGTCCCAGCTGATCGCCGCGGCGCCATCTTCGTCGCCGACGACTCGGGGCTTGCCGCGCGGCGGCGGCGGCGGCAACCAGCTGCTGATGCTCGACTCGGCCAGGATCCGCGACAAGCCGGTCTTCCAGCACCGCGGCCTCCTCATCGACACCGGCCGGAACTTCCTCCCGGTGCCGGACATCCTGCGCGCCATCGACGCCCTCTCCTCCGTCAAGATGAACGTCCTGCACTGGCACGCCACCGACAGCCAGAGCTTCCCGCTCGAGATACAGAGCGAGCCCCTGATGCACACGTAATACATAACTTGACGATTCTCCGTCCTCGATGCCTCGATATAAGCTAAAAGAATATCGTCGGCAGGTACGGCGCCTACGACGCGGACAAGTTCTACAGCCTGAAGAGCATGCAGCTGATCGCGAGGTACGGCAAGTCCCGGGGCGTCCGGGTCGTCCTCGAGGTGGACTCGCCGTCGCACGCCGGCGCCGGCTGGGACTGGACCGACGACAGGAACCTCGGCAACCTGTCCGTCTGCGTGAACCAGCAGCCATGGCGCAACTACTGCGTGCAGCCGCCCTGCGGACAACTCAACCCTGTGAATCCCAACGTGTTCGAGGTCCTGAGGAACGTCTACAGGGACCTGCTCGGCGTCTTTGGACGCAAGAACTTTATGCACCTCGGCGGAGACGAGGTATGGCTGTCTATGGAGAGCGTTGAGCTTGCGTATTAATTTCAAACGTTTTCTCCCCAGCTGTTCGTCAACTGCTGGAACTCGACGGAGGAGGTGGTGGAGGGCATGGCGAGGATGGGCCTCGGACGCACGAACGAGGACTTTTTGAAGCTCTGGTCCGCCTTTCACAGGCGGCAGCGAGAGATTCTGAACGAGGAGGCCGAGGACAAGAGCGAGGACAAGGTAATCCTCTGGAGCTCCCAGCTGACCGAGCCGGAAACCATCGGCAACCACCTGAGCAAGGATCAGTTCATCGTGCAAACCTGGGTCGAGGCCGACAAGGACCTGAACAAGCGGCTCCTCGAGCTCGGCTACAAGCTCATCATCTCGACGAAGGACGCCTGGTACCTCGACCACGGATTCTGGGGCGTCACTCGGTATCACACCTGGCGCGACGTCTACAAGAATCAAATTCCACAGCACGTAAGTGACATATACGTAGTAAAGCGATGCGAGATTTAAAAAAAGCAAAAGCTGATCCGAAATAAATCCCGAATTTTAGCCCGGCGTTCTCGGCGGCGAGGCGTGCATGTGGGGCGAGTACGTGAGCGACGGCAACCTGGAGTCGCGGGTCTGGCCGCGAGCGGCCGCGGTGGCCGAGCGGCTGTGGAGCGACCCGGCCAAGATCGGCACCGCCGAGGCCGAGCCGCGGCTGCAGGCGCACATTGACCGGCTGAAGCGACGCAGGATCCTGCCCGAGGCCATCGCTCCCGAGTGGTGCAACCAGCACGAGGGACAGTGCCTGTGATTTTTGTGATATACTATTTACTTTTTACATTTGTGATATGTGCGGATTTTTTATCCTTGGAGCGCGAATGTGTGTACATATTGTGTCAATAAAATTGAACTATCTTTTTTACATGCAGCCTTTTTTATTAAAAATTTTCTTTTATAAAGAGATCAATAATCGTACAGTCAAACTTTTAGGTAACATCTTTACAAATTATTTAACATAGCTCACTATCAAAAGCAAACAGTACAGTTTTTTTTTTTAATTTTTCACTTTCCAACAAACTTCAATATAACTACTTAAAATTAGTAAAAAGCAAGTGCCTGTTTAAATAAGCCTAAACTTTTCTTTCTCTTGTAAACTTAAATATAATCTTATTATCAGATTTTTTCATTTGTATCAACAATGATTGAAATATAAAATCTTACTAGATACAATAATAAAAAATGAAATTTTTGTGTTTTAGTTTACAAATTCTAAAAAAGTAATAATGTAATCATTTACATAGTCAATGAATCCTAGTTTCAGATAAAAAAATAAACTTGCAAATTGAATTGTTATAATCTAATTAATATTAATTATTCTACTTTTTTTTATTAATGTATTTCACATTTTAAATATGTTACTAATTTTGAGTATTTTGAGTATTTTGAGTATTTTGAGGAGAAGGAGGAGGAGGTGGTGGTGGAGGATAGCTAATACCATTAGTACTCATTGGTTGATTGTACATTTGATAATAAGCTGTATTCTGAGGAGCAGGAGGAAGATAGCTAATACCATCATTAGTACTCATTGGTTGATTGTACATTTGATAGTAAGCTGTGTTCTGAGGAGCAGGAGGAGGATAGCTAGTACCATCATTTGTACTTATTGCTTGTTGATTGTACATTTGATAATCAGCTGTGTTAGTTAGGTCATATAGTGAATAATTATTTGGATAAGGGTTATAAGGAATATAATTAGGAAAAGCCGGTACATTACCCAGAATGTAAGGATCTTCATTATAAATTGGATTACATATGACATATGGTTGAATTGTTTGTTGATTTGGTTGCTGAATTGTTGAATTGATTAGGTTTTTCAAAATACTGAAAAAAAAAAATGTATTTATTATTTTGTTAATATTTCTTTAAAATTTTATATGAAACTACTTACTTTTGTAAAAATTGTTCATAATTTAATTCATTATTATTTGTTTGACTTTCTTCATTATTTATTTTGATATTATTTAATTCATTTTCCTCGTCGTCATCAAGTACTATAACTTCTTCTTTTTTAATTACTACATCATCAATTGTTAAATCGATCAGCGGAATCAATTTCTCCTTACAAGTAGATTCTTCTGGATCTTGTGATGATGTGGCACTTTGTGAAACTTCTTTTGTTGTATCTTTGTTTAATTCTTTGTTGATTTGTCCAATTTCCTTTTCCATCTCCTTATTTTCTCCATCTTTTTTATTATTCTTTTCTTCAATTGACGAAACATTCAAAACTACTACTTCAGGTTCAACTTTTTCTGGAATTTTAAACATTATTGTTTTTTTTCTATATAATAATATATTATTAATAAATAATATACAAACCAATAATTCCTTTTTTTGAATCTTGATCTATTCCTTTTTTTGAATCTTGATCTATTTCTTCACGCTGAAATAGTTTAAACATACTTATTAATGCTTCTAAATGCTTCTACTTAATAAATAAAATTTAACAAAAGAGTAACTTTACAATATTTAAAATAAACAAGAATAAATTGAAAAGCAACGTTCTAGAATGAAATTATAGTTTTCTGAAAATTCACTGTTTACTTCCGTTTTATGACGAAAAATGCCAAAATAAAAAACAAATGTATTTACCGCGTCGATCCACTTGAGCATATATTTTCTAATGGTACACTGTTTGCTGGAAGTAGCTTCAAAGCCTAAATTTTTCAAAATTTTTTTGGCCAAATCCAGCTGCGTATAAAACTTATTTTTATAGTATTTCTTCATTACTTTATCCACTTTTTTCCGTATTCGTGGTTTACTCACTGAATGTAAGCTTAAATCTTCAGTTTTTACTTTAACTTTATCTGTCTTTATTTTTTTCGTTTCATTTGATGCTGGACTTGATTCCGTCTCACCTTCCATGATTCTCTAAATATACTAGTTAGAAAATTAATGTTTTTCTGTCAATTACAAATCATAAGACTAAAATAGTCGTGACTATTCAATCTAATCTTTTGACTTTTAGATAACGAATGATTGCTTATAGTTTATTTGATACTTACTTCAACAAAACAAAAGAAGAATGAAAAACTGCAATGACCAGGGTGGAAAATCTCTTTACAAAAGCGTTACTTGTCTATTCGCGTTTTCAAATTCTTTTAATGGTAATTAAGCTACGTTTCGCTGTATTCGTATTTGCGTCATTCTTTTTTTTCGATATAAACTCCCTTGTGTAAAAATCTCACGCGATATTATCGATCTCGAAACAAGGATATCGAAATCGATCTAGTTTGTAGAATGCGTCGGGCTACTTTTTAATTTTTCTTTCTTCACTTTTTAAATAAATATAAAATATAAATATTACAAGTTACAAATATTCCAAATTCATTATTTTTTTTTTTTTTTTTATAAAAAAAGACGTATTTCATAAATCCGTGCGATTTTGATATCCCTGGATAGAGATTGATAATATAATTTGGGATTTGTATGTACGGGTATGGGTATGGGATAATGAGGATGATTTGTTAATTTGTAACGTTTGACAAGTGAAAAATTGAAATTATGTATATTAAAGTTTGTATTTATTCTTACCTAAATGCTAATATATGTTCCGATAATATATTAAATAGTATTTGAAGTTAGGGAGCGTTGAGATTCCATTTGATCTGTAGTTCATACAAATGTTTACTGGTCATATATAAGCTAGATATGTTGTGATATTTGTTATGCTAAATGGCCGAGTTTGAAATTATTATTATTTAGACAAATTTGCTGGCACTGCGAGAATTTTTGTAGAGTAAATAAGGTACAGTCATAAAGAAAAGTTAAAGTAAAAAATTTTATTTTTAATTATCAGTCACCAAATAAAAAAAAAAATTATGATGATAAATAGTAAATTTAATATATGAATGATTCAGAAACAAGAGAAGGGTTAATAATTGTCATAATCACAAATTTACACAAAATCAAGTAATAACATTTTATTACATTTACTTTTTAAACAATCTTTGTAAATATTATCTAAGTAACAAAGTTCTTAAACATATTCTTTAACTCCAGTCTTATTTAGACCATAAGAAAATAAATTTTATTATATATAAGACTTTATAGTTAATCTAATAATATAAATTATTAATATTTAAATTAATAATATAAATTATTAGTCAATTAATTGTCTTATTTTTTTCTATAAACAGTTCGTTTTTAAGTTTACGTCTTTCTTGTTTAAATTTTATAAATTAAAACGTAACAAATATTACTTTAAAAAGTTTATTATTTAAAGAAGTAAATAATTTTAGTAAAGTAAGTGTTTAAGTAATAAAACAAATAATGTACTAATAACTATTAAGTTTTACGCATATACAGTAAATAGTATAAAAATAAACCAAATATCTGAAATCTTTCTTTTTCTTAAAGAAATAAATGTACATGCTTATTAAACTTATTAAACTTAAAAAAAAAAAACAAAATTAATTATTCGGATTGTAAAATTGAGCATTAAATTCTTGAAAATCTCGTCTGTCGTTGGACGTCATAACTCTTCCTCTTGGAAAACTATTTGCTGCAGTAATATTAGCAGCAAATTGCTGGTACTGAGGAGGTATATTCTGGATACCTTGGTACGGATGGCCTTGTTGAATACACATTTGTGGTAGGTACAGCCTTTGGTCTACAGCGTTTGCGTGAAAAGTTTCCGCAGGATATTCTTGCCTGCTGATAGCTGAAACATTTCTAGGTCGCTCATTCTGGATTTTTTGTACATCGGATGGGGTTATTGAAAAGCCAGGTGGTGGCACTGAGAACTTATGAAAATCTAGAGGCACTGAATAATTCTGACTTGGCGATGCGATAGCTTGACTGCTACTTGTAGGTGGTAAGTTTTGAATCATGAATTGTTCCTGGGGATTGCGTTTATTAAACAGCTCGGCCTGCAAAATTAAAGAATTTGGTTACTTCAGTGTTAATTAATGATTTCTTTACTATTCTAATTGTTTTTACCTCGCATCTTAGCAATTTTGCTTGTGCCGCTTGCAATTTTTCATTTAAATTAACAACTTCAGTATGGCATTTAATTACTTCATAAGATAAATTTGTTATCTCGTTGGTATTTAAAGTTGTATAAGATAAATTTTGTACAATTTGTTCTACTTCGGAAGCATGTGGCGAATTCAAATTCAAATTTGCTACTTCAAATGAAGACGGATGTTGGTTGAGCGCAGAATTTTTTTTCATCGAAGGTGTACTTATATTCGAACATGAAACACCTGATTGAGAGAACTGCATATTCTGAACGAATCTTGCATTTAAAAACTGAGGTAATGAGTCAGATAATTGACAATTTGTTTGTCCGTTTGTGAATTAAGAGACTGAGCTGATGGATCATACGTATTTGGATTCACACCTGCATAAAAGAATAATAAAAATTATATAAAAATGTAACGTAAATATAGAATAATATAAAATAATAATAAATCATGCAGACCTAAGGCACATTGAACATTTTGATTTGATTGATTACTCTCAAAAGACATAATAATGTTACGTTTTGGTTCTACTTACTTATTTCCTGTTTAGGTTCTTTTTTAATTTCAACTGGTTTTAATGTCGAAGTCCTTGCACTTGTCTGCGGTTGTAGTGAAGAGCTTGATTCTTGCTTTACAGGAACGTTATTAGATAAATTTGTACAA
>UCOM01003148.1:0-19909 GCA_900474385.1 Ormyrus pomaceus | reverse complement strand
TTTCCGGGGGGGGGGGGGGGGGGGCGATTCTATTCGCGGCGGTCGCAGAAAATATACTCGGGCCGCCGCGCGGCGAAATTACTTAGCCGAGTCGCGGAGCAGCTCTGCGCCGATCCGCTCCGACGCTCGAGGATTTATACCCCACCGGGGCCGATCTAAGATTACCGGGGACACGCGATGATCCACCTGGCAGAGCCAGCGGCTCTTTCCCAATCCGCCTTTTTCTCCCGTTTCCGTCTTCTGCGGGCAGCGGCGGCGGCGGGCGGCGGCGGCGGCAGGTGATGCGCCTGAAATTTATGTCGGTATTTTCGCCGGCCGAATTATTCATCTCTCGCCGTTTTCGAAATTCCGACGGATTTATCGGCTATCGGGCGAGGGGGCCTGATTCCCTTTTATTTCGGCGTTTACGAGGTCGCGCGGCTGGCTTTCTCGGGCGGGGGGAGGGAATCGATAGGCGCGGATTGGCTCGGTGTTATTTTTATGCGGGAATTAAAATTGATAAAGTTGCAGTCGCTGCGGCACGTCACCGAAATGCGCCACTTGGAATGTGCAATGACTTGCGTGCAACGCTTGCCAAGGAAATAAAACTTTTTCGATGTACTTGTTTTTTTTTTTTTATATAGATTTTTCTCCGCCTGCAGAATCGTCGCCCAGATAAGAATATACGAGCAGATTTAAACTTTTATTAGTTCAGCTTTGCCTCTTCTCTGCGGTCTTGTTTGCTTTTTAAATATAATATTTTATATTTCCCGGCAATAAAAAGTAAACACAAAGAAACCGCGGAAAAAGGAGAGACAATAACAAATGTAAGCCGTTGCAAAGTAAAAACGCCTCTGCAAAAAGCCGACGCCGCAATTACGCTTTGCATTTTTTAGCCTTCGCTCATTATTTCAATTTGAACGGCGCAAAAAATATTAGCGTAAACTTGACCCACTAAAAAGCGCTACGTCAGAATTAACGCTCCCGCAGAAAAAAGTAAATAAAACACATCGCCGACGCTTCTCCGGATCTGCGCGTTATTTAAAAAAAAAAAAAAAAAAAAACCGTCGCTTCCAATGCAAACTGCAAACATTCTCGAGTTACGATATATTCCACAGTCCATTCGAGCCACACCTACGACGGTCCAATTTCAGAGAGTCGCTCTCGCTCTCGTTCTCCGAGGAGAGTAATCGTGGAAATTTCGAGGTGCACGCGGCTCGGTGCGCCATCGCGGCTAAAAATTTAATTTCATGCAACGTCCGCGGCGAGCGATAAGAAACTCGGCTTTTGACGCGGCGCCGCGCCGGAAACGACTGTCTTTATGTGCGCGAGGGAGCTCCTTTTATCGACCTTCGCCGAGAGAGCCGATTGAAGCTTGCGAGATAAAGAGCTGTAAAATAATTGTAAACCGCGGAATGGGAAGGAGATCTGAATTCGCGATAAGAGCGCGCGCGGCGCCGTTTGCGAGTTGGCGTTTTTAAGAGTGCGCGTTCGTTCGCCGCTCTGAACTAGTTCTTAAAAATAGCTATGACTCACGACTTCTTTACAGTGAAAATATGTAACAGTTTTTCTGCTCGCGAAAGAACGCCGGCACAATAGGCGAGAGCCGGTATCTTATCTTCGTGAATTAGGAAACAGTTTCTTTGAATCCTCGATTGTAATTTATCGCCGAGAACGAGCGAAAAATTCGATTGAGGCTCTTACGTAAATTCAGGCGAAACTGTCGGCAGGCTAAAAATAATTCATTTATATGCGCAAAGGCTTTCATTTCGCCGGTATCGAATGGGAAAACGATTAAATTTTAATTTACATCTTTATTAAAGTCCTTTGAAAGCTCGGCGATCTGCTCTCGGCCGTTAAAGATGCAGTCGAAGAACTGGAACATTAGCGCGATAGCTTTAAATGGAAGTTGCTCAGTGCAGCAGCAGCAGCAGCAGCAGCATCCGCAGCAGCGGGGAAGCATAAGAACGAATAATGGAGAATTTGAAAAGTATAATCCTCGCACTCGCAAAGCGAATAGAAAACGTTGCGATTCCCAATTTAGAAATCGGCCGTTCTTTGCTTAATTTCCGCGAAGCTCTCGGGGGATAGCTCCCGAAACAATAAAAGCCTGCGAATTGGCCGGCAGGCGTAGCCTCGCGGGCGACAGCGCCTCAAAAATAAACTTGGGCGAAGGGACAAGGCGCGCTCTCGGCGTCGTCGCTCGGAAAAATTGCATATCGGGAGCGCGTCCCAGATCGCGCGGCGGCTGCGGCGGCGGGCAGTTCGGGCTTCGCTCTAGAAATCTAGTGCCATTAAGCGCTAGAGTTCGAAACAAGGACGAGAGGAGCAGCGGAGCGGCTGCTTACGCAACCGAGACGCTTCGGCTCGGCGCGCTCGCGGGATTTATTTTCGAACGCGGCAGCGGTAGCAGCAGCAGCAGCAGCGAGCGATGCACCGCCAAAAGCTCGCTCCTCTCTCTCTCTCTCTCGGCCGCGTCTCTAAACCAGGGCTCTCGGAGAGCTGCGGCAGAGAGAGATAGAGAGAGCTGGTTCCCGAAGGACTCGAAAGGGTCCTTCTAGTCAGGCTCCGGGGGATCGATATAAATAGAGGGACAGCGGAGGGTGGGAAAGAGAAGAAGGTCGCTCTCGCGGCCTGTCGTCCAATTTCGAAAGTGCAGTTGGTGGCAGTCTGCCACGGGCCATTCCTAGGTGAGCCACGCGGCTCCGCTCCGCGCGTATAAGAGGACGAGTCTTTGAGCCGGCGCAGGTAAACAGCGAGTCGCCGCGCGCGCGAAAAAATAGCAGCAGCAGCAGCAGCGGCAGCGGCGGCGGCGACGACGACGGCGGCAGAACGTTAGTGCATCCGCCACGCATTGTGTAACTCTCCTCGCGCGTGTATCAAACCACTACTACTACCGCTGCCAGCGACGCCGCCGCGGCGGCTAGGCTTCCCGGCGAGCCTAAGCTAGCCGCTAGTAGTAGTCGAGTCGCGAGCCGCGACGCGCCCGGAAAACTCGCGCTCTCCGGCTGTGCCTCGCCGCCTCGAGGCGCCGGATCCGCAGAGCGCAAGCGCCGCCGGAGAGAGAACTGCTGCTGGCTGGCTGGCTGGCTGGCTGGCTGCTGCTGCTGCCTTTTTTCGGAGTGAATATCCCGAGAGATGTAATCCGGAGGACTGTGTAATTTTATACCCCGGGCCCGGTAGAGAAGAGTGTCCGCGCGCGCGTGTGTGTGTGAGAGGACGCCTAGATGCGTTTAAATTTAGCCTGGATTTGGGTTAGTCTTCTCGGGCACACCGCCACTCGGCGATTACTCGCGGCGATCCGGCGCGCGCGCTCGCGCCCGGCGAAGATCCGCTGAGCTTTTCCAATGCAGCCGCGTACGCGGGTTTATTAATATATTCCAAGGTAACATCGTTGCCGCGGCGTATATTCGAGGCCGCGCTCTCCGGGGTCTCCCCCCCGAGTGTTTTTTCGATAAACCGCGCGGCGCGGTCTAGAGTCACGCGACGGCGCGGAAAACGAGGGCCGTTACATCACGAGAAAGAGAGAAAGAGAGAGAGAGAGAGAGCGCGGGGCTCAGTGGATCTTCGCCTCGAGCAGAGTCCTCTGGTTACGTCAGCGCTCAGCTGTTTTCCGATTATCGCGAGTGGTGCTGCTGCTGCTGCTACTGCTGCTCCATGGTGCTACGGAGACACCGCGACGGACACGACGAAGGCAGGCTGGGGCTCGTGCCAGATGCGCGTTTACACGAGAGCCCTGAATACTGTAAATGCACTATCTGGTACGACATCTCTCCTGCCGCCTCTCCGATCAGTGTCCCTCCTCCTCTTCTTCTTCTTCTTCTTCTTCTTCTGCTTCTCCTGCGGGCCCGACCGATTCTGTGCTGGCATGTATGTAACAGTGACGTGTGCCGTGCACCTAGAGACGCTGGGAGGTCACAGATCTGCTCTGAGAGAGTCGTGGCTCTGGTGCTGGGATTCTATGTACGAAGTGGGTTGGCCGCTAATCAGCTAACCGACTTCGCTTCGATGTTCCGTTTATGTAATGACGAGTGCGAACAAGGAAGTGAATACCGTCTTGTCCCTCCCTCCCTCTCTCTCTTTCTTTCTCTCTCGCTCTCTCTCTCCCGTTCAACTTATCTCCGTACAGTATACCCGAAGGTTGACTTTTTTCGTCGCCAAAGTTCAAGGACGAGTCGTGCGCGCGCGCGCGCGCGCTCGCGAGCTTACATAACGAGTCCGCGAAATGTAGAGCGGAGTTTTTCTCCCTCGGCGACTTGTTTTTCAGCTTGGAAAACAGCTCGCCGGAGCAATATAACCAGGCACCGCTCGAGCGAACGGGAGAGAGAGAGAGAGAGAGAATTCCTCGCGCGTTAGTCATTAATCCGCGGACGCGCCGCAGAGTAAACGGGAGGAGCCGAGCCGTACTTTCCTACGAGGAAATCGCGCCCTAATTACTCACCAAAACTCCATCTCCGCTCCGCTTATAAATAGAAATCCCGAGCTCTCTCGATCGGTTTACAAACAGACTCTTTTGCAGATAAGCTCGCGAATCCTTATCCGCGGCAAGAAGAACGATGTGTATAAACCTGCTCATGTCTCCGTGTGTGCGAGAGAGGATAAGAGAGAGAGAGAGAGAAAGCACGTTGTCACCGACGAGCACGTGATCGGCGCCGCGATTGCCATCGCGCAGTTCATTCTTGAGGAAAGAACGAGGCGCGCGTGCGCACCTTGGATCTCTGTGTGTGTGTGCGTGAAATCTCTGCGTTTTTCTTTTTCGGCTCCGCGCTGTTTACGCGCGGACTGGAAAAAAAATAAACATGCGTGCTGTATCTTAATGTAATACTGGCTCGTTGCTCCACTTGACGATGACGAGTTGCTCAATCGTATTATCAGGAATGTTTTGACGATGACGCGCGCCTTTACAGTTATGTGCGAAATTGATTCGATCGAGTTTCTCGCTGCAATGGTAAACTCGCACACGCGCGCACTCGATCGGATCGATTTTATGGAGTATATATACAATATAATCTCGAGAACGAGGATGATATTTGCGCGTGCACGGTGGCACTGTAAGCTTCATTCGATCGGCCTTTCGGTAATAATGCTGCCGATACCGAGAACGCTCAATAATCTAGTGAATTTTCTAAAAGACAAAAAAAAAAAAAGGTGGATAAGTGTCTGCGCGAGCGTAAAAAGCGCTTCCCGCAAGTAACGATGAGCCGCCGTTCTCGGAACGAAGACTGGTTCGGAATGGGAGGAGGAAAAGAGCCGTAACAGCCGATTTCTATTTACTGTACGAGTTTCTTATCTAATGCGGAGAGTCACTGAATGAAGAGTCCATTACGTCACGCACGGCGAACCTTGCGCTCCACATTCCGAATTAATCTTCATCAGCTCGTTCTCGGGTGCGCCGCGCCTCGGAGGTCGTTATCCATCCGAGTGCGGCGCGACGCGCGATGCCATTTTTTTTCTCCTTCCTCCCCGCGCCGAAGGGGAGGCCCGTTTTATTTTAAGTTGTAGCGCCGAGAGTCTCGCCGCAGGCGGAGACGAACTACTTGCGAGCAAAGTCTCAGTGAGAATGCGACGATTGTGTACCTTGTTTCTTTTTTCTTTTTTTTTTTTCAACCCTGGAAAAAACTGTGTATTACAATGTGCCATTGTTGTTCCGCGACCGCCTTTTTTTCTAGTGTATTAAGTTTAGTTTAAGCTTTGTTGTCGCTTTTTTTACATGTATTGTCTGTCGAAAATAAACTCATATTCTGTTGGTCATATTTTACTTTCTCTGCATCCATGCGTTTCATTTTTTTTCCTCTTTCTCACCAATGTTTCAAAAACATAAAACACACATTTATCAGCTGGGTCAAATTATTATTGAATCGAGTCTCATTGCTTTATGTTATGGTATATATATTTTACGGTATATTCACCTTACCGCCTACTTAGCAAGCTTGACTTAAAACGCCACATAAAACTCCATAAAAAAAAAATAACGAAGGCTTCAAAAGAAAAAGAAAAAAAAAAAAAAAAAATGCCCACCGCGAAGAGCCAATTCCAAACGAGTACCCGATGAAATTTTCAATTTCCTGCCTCGGCAAGTATCAGCCTCCGGCTTGGCTTCCATTGCACGAGCGGAAGTCCCCCGTCACCGTCGAGCCGCGACCGAGATTCAAGGTCGCGCGAGCGCGCGCGCGAAAATTCGCCGCCGGCTGCACGGTGTGCTCTCCTCGCGATCTGGGTCAAGTTCCGGGCTCTCTCTCGCGTCCTTGCCTGCCCCGGCGGCGGCGTGCGCGCATAATGCTCTCTCTCTCTCTCTCTCTCTCTCTCGTGGCCCGGGCTCGTAAATCAGTTGGCGATTTTTCCATTATATTCGGCCGGGGGCGTGCCAAGCGCGCGAGAGCGATCAAGGCCGCCGGGGAGAGAGCTTAATTTAGTTATCGATCGGCTGATGCAATCCGCGAACGTCTCTCTCTATTCGGGCGCGTCAAAATTTTCATTCCGATCCGAGGGATTTTTCAGGCGCGAGACCTCAAGTTCAAGCGCTCGTCCTTGCTCGACCTATACTGTTGTGCACGTCTGCGCGATGAAAATCGAAAGCTCGATCTCCCGCGATGACTCCGCGGCGGCGAAAAAAAAAAAAGTAAATAACAGCGAGAGAAAACGCGGCGGATTTCATTACGGGGAAAATCGACGGAGCGTGTCGGTGCACGTAATCCAAGCTCGTTCTATATATCTGGGCGCTGCGCGCATTGCGCAATCGCCAATAAACGCGGCACAAGGTCGAGCAGCAGCAGCGGCGGCGGCAGCGGTAGCAGTGTGCCAGAGAGGGACGAGAGCGCGCCGGAAGTAAGTCATCCGAGCAGCGCCAAGCGTTTTCCGAGCTTTCGAGGGTCTATATAGCCGCTCTTTTCACTCGACACCGCTTGGCATTGCCAGGAGTGAGGAGAGCTCGCTCCGCCGATTGTCCGCACGTGCGGTGGTTTCTTTTTTTTTTTTTTTTTATTTTCATTTTAAGAGAGTCGCCGCATCGATCGCCAAACCGGTTCGCTCGGGGGCTATTTTTAGAGCCGTAACGAGCTTTTTCGATTTCGGAACTTTCGAAAAATCGTTCGAGTAGCTTCAAGAGAGAGTCGATGGTAACTAGCTCTTTTCGTTTTGGAGGGGATATTTTTCTTTCGTCCGATAGAATTTAATTTTAATAAAGTGCATATATTCTCAGTTTACATTCGTTAGGGAACTGAATAAACACTTGGTTTCATTGTCATCCTTTAAACAAAAGACGCAATTATTTCTAGCAAAATATAATAGTTTTCGTCGCCTTAAAAAAACGCTGTTAAAATTCGTCTTCGTCTAAAAGCAGTCAATTCTACGAGTAGCCGCCCAAGTGAATCACCACGAAAGAGTCCCTCAACATGCATCGATAGCAACCTAATTAAATCGCCAGAGCTGGCGATCTCTTGCATGCCGATCGGCGTCGAAAACAAAGAGAGAGAGAGAGAGAGAGGCAGCTCTCTCATCGACTATGCATCGAGCGCTAATCGCGAATGCTCGGCACGCGTCTAAGGAATGCACTTTCAGCGGCTGTCACGCGATTCTCCGCACGCTTATTGAGCAAGCGACGGCGGCGGCGGCGGCGGCGGCTGCGGCTGCGGCTGCGGCTGCGGCGTTTTAATTTAAGGTTAAGGTCCGTATATGCGAGACTTGCGTAAAAGTGCCCGTTGCCGAAAATAGCGATCCGCGGATATTCCCGCCGATTCTTGCCAAGCTCTCGCGGGCGCGGATCATCCGTGAACTTCGCCGGGACGGGCGACGAGTTTTTCCCCGCTCAGTCGACTCTCGGCGCGCGCGAAAATTCGACCTTTGCCCATTTATTTGTTGCTATTCAACCTCGGGGGGGCCACACGGGATGTTTATCCGCGCGAGCGGAAGGAGGCCGTGTCGCGTAAGTTGCTGACGGAAGGCTCTCGCCTAACCTGCATTTTTAATATCAAGCTTTCGTCATTTTTTTAATATCCACTGCTCGTTCCGTTGGGAGCATGCTTTTGTCACGTATACTTGCACGATTTCGCTAAATCTTTTGCTTGACTTTCCTAGATCTTTAACGTGCACCGAGCACCGAGACGTAAGTATACATGGCCGTCGAAGCGAAGCAATGCACTCTATTAGAGAGGATATAGCGGCGACGGTAACCGAGTATAGAGAGGTTTAGCTTTAAAAAAACGGCAAGCAGTCTCATCGAGGGACGAGGCCAGCATCGGAGGTGCAGAGATTTCCGGGCATCAGCATAATGCAGTCTCTTACGTGCTCCCGCGCGACCGGCGTGTTGGCAGTGTGGTTAGCTGGTTGTGTAGTTATAGAAAGCACGACCGCTATCGGCACTGCAATTATGACGGTCGCGAGTCAACGATGCGGCCACCTTTAAGGGAGAATGGTAATTTTATGCGCTAATCGCGAAAGTACACCTCGGTGTGCCCGTTATTTTGGTCTTGTAATGCGACCTCTTACCTGCCCGAACCCCCAAAGAGGTGCGCCTCCGACTTTTCAGAATAAAATTTAGAGCCTCAATTCCTATGTAAGAATAGCTTGAACATTGGCGACGCGAGCCGCTTTGTAAGATCGCTAAGTGCACTAATGATTTCAACACTCGGCCTCTCGACAGGGGCTTCCATTCTCAAAGGAACCTCCTTTGTCCGATTATTAATTTATTAAGTAATTTTGAATTTTTACATCTCCTATGATTTCCTAATACTGCCTGCGCCACCAGGACCTGTCGTCAAAAGCAAATAATAGCTGCCGCAATGCGGCAGAATCCCGAAGAAAGAGTCCCCCCCCGAAAATAGCAGGCGGGCATCTCGGCTCGATAAAAGGCAAACCGTGCGGCAGCCTCGACTAATATCGTTCTCCGTCTTTTTTTTCAGATCGGCCTACGTGTCGTTCGGCGGCCTACTGATGCGGCTGCAGGGTGACGCCAATAACCTGCACGGCTTCGAGATCGACCAGCACATGTATCTGCTCATGAAGAAGCTCGCCTTCTAAGAGGCGCCCCAGGCGGCGGAGAGAGGGGAAGCCCAATTGCAGCCACTCGGCAAAAAGAGCCGGCACCGAAGACGTACGACTGCGACCGGACGACGAAGATTCGGCTCTGATTCGAGAGCCGATCGTTAGGTTTAGGTTTACCTTGCATTTTTCAGGAGGTACTTCTGATTTTCCAAAGAAAGTGTAAATTTAGATTTCGTACTATGATCTTTTGTAATAAACGCCTCTCAAGTCTTTTCTACCTCGAATTTCTATTTATTCAATCATGTGATTCCTAGATGAAAAAAAAAAAAAAAAACTGCCAATTCTGTTAGCTTGTTTTACAACGAGAATAAATAAATAAAACTTGAATGAAATCCAATCGACGAACTCGAAGCTTAATATACTGAAAACCTTCCACCAGTTCGCAGGAACATTGCCTCGACGGGAGGACAGCCGACAGTCGAAGTACTCGGACAGAAAAGAAAATCGTCTCGCTATTACGCTCGAAATGATGGGCGTAGCTGGCAATAATTACCCGCGGCCAATTTACATAATGCACGCGCGAGCCTCGGCATTCCCAACAAAGAGCCGAGAGTCGCGCTCGCGTCCGAACAAACAGATGGTCATCAATGCCGAGGTGTGAGAACGCGCGAAGGGTGCCGCCGATTGCCGCCGCCGCCGCCGCGACAAAATGCACAAGTCGATCGTCATCTTTATGCATGAGAGCGCGTCCTTTATTGGCGAAATCGACACGTTACTCATCATCTCGAGCTCCGCCGGCCGTCCTTTGTTCGCGCCGGGCGTAGGTGCTCGCGCGGGAAAGCGCGCGAAATACGAATCGCGATGACTGGACTGTTAATGCCGCTCGGAGGTTGCATAAAAGCCGGAGAGTTATGAGCGAGGCGACGTTGCCGGATGGAGGGAATATAGTTGCGCTTTTTGGAAATTACGGTAATTGGGGAAAAGTTTTTCGGCTGCCGTAGATAAGTGGGAGAAGTTGACATTAGAGGGAAGTCGCTGGGAAGAGCAATTTTCGGGAAAAAATTTTGAGGAAGAGAGAGCGAGGCAGTTTTGTTGAAAGAATTAGAAGCCTTAATCTTAAAACGCGTTAAAAAATCAGTAGCGGGAAATGAAAAAGTTAAATGTCAGTGTTATATTCTTGTGGTATTCTATCAACGGCAATTGAAATAGCATTTAAAAAGAAATGAAAAAAAAATGAATAAATCTGTTCAAATTTTTTAATTCTAAAATAATAGAAATAAAATAAAATCATTGTAAGAAAAAAAAAATCGTGTCAACAATTGTTAAATTCCTGAAAAAGCCCGTTTCTTTGCCGCAATTTAAATATATCTGAATAAACCGACGATTTGTTTAAACGCGTGTCATCGAAATAACTCGCATGAATATTCAGTCAAATATTTGTTCGGATTCACTTTTCGCCGGTCGCTATACTCACCGCTGAATAACCGTGAGATCGTGCATCTCTGACCTTCACTTCGGCCGCCAACGCATCTCCCGAAAGCTTTCGACAGCTCTCAGCGTGGAAAAGCTGCATAATAATAATAACAATACAGTCCCGCGCCAACCGCTCGCACCTCTCCGCCTCCCGCGAACGCGAGAAAAAAAGAAAGCGAGAGAAGGAGGATCGAAAACGAAAAAGAGCGCGCATGAGGAGCCTCGACAGCCGCGGCTCTCTTCGGGGAGGGAGGACTGCGCGCGGAGAGCGCGGCGGGAAGGGCGACGCTAAACGAGCTAATTTATGTAATTAAACTCGCGACATTCGTGACCTTGTACGGCTGAATGCGATTCGAGGCTGCGCGCGCTGCACCGCTCTCGCGTGGGCGCGCGATGTGCAACATGGCTGCGCCGCTGCCGTTGCGTAACACACCGGCCCGAGAGAGAGAGAGAGAATCAAACATGGCCGCGCGCCGCTTAATAAGAGCCTGATCCTAAATAGATTGGCCCAATGACATATAATTCGCTTTCATCTGCGCGGCGACGATGCTGCGCTCTTCGAGAGTTGCGTAACGCACCGAGCGAAGCTCCTCTCTCTCTCTCTCTCCGGCTCCGTCGAGTGAACGAGCGAGAGAGGCAGCGGGAAAATCGATAGCACTGGGCGGTTCTCCAAAGCCCGAGAGAGGTGGCAGGAAAGCTTTGGCGCACGAAAGCACCGAGGAAGAGCCCACTTTGTCGACGGACTGCACGAGAGCTAAGGCTCCGGAGATTTATGCTACTTTTGCAGCTTTGCCTGCGAATTGACGAGCTTCACGCTCTGGACGTCGAGATTTTGCCGCGAGTTTTGGAATTTTTAGTTTTATTTTTGAGCTCTATTCGAAAATTCTTTGTAAAAAAATAGAAGCTTCAATTAGTATGTTTTGCATTTAAATTAGAATAAACGGTTTTCATTTATTTTGATTAAACTTCAAATTAATTCTGATCTATGTCAAAGTTCTGCCTCTTATTTTAATTTTAATAGCGTCAAAAGAGCATGCATGCATAGTTACTCGTTGAAATAAGCATGACGTCATTACGATGGAGGCTTCATTAAAATGGAAACTGTGATTATTGTATGTACTAAAAAGCACGCGCTCAAAACGTTGCGAGCGGATTTCATGCTATAGAATTACAAAGTTATGAATTCCTTTTATAGATAAAAATTATTGTTTACTGTGCCGAAATTACAAGGCGATGTAATGCGGTAAATATTACAGTAAATTGGATCGTAAAGTAAGACCGTAAAGTGAATGAAATCAGAAACAAAGTAATTTGATTTCAAAAGCGTAATACAAATTTAAAGACAATGACTACGAAAATGCTTGTAATTAATTTCATAAGCAATGCGAAAGCACTTGCACAGGAAAGATTTGTTCTTACAAAGGTACATAATCTTGAGAAAATATGTCTACGTTATATAGAACTACATGAAAAGCATATCTACGTACAAATCTCTTTTAACTTGTAAACTGTTGCATAAAAGTATACTTATCACGCTAATAAATTCTGAAGCTTTTCCGTTTTTAAAAGAATATCAATTTTATTTTTTCAAGGATTTTCTTACAATTTATTCCTTTTCTTTTTTCAGTTTAAGTTGTAATCGTTCGTTAAACTCTTTACATTGGAATGCGTGCAACAAAAAAAGTTGTTTGAAATAAGTTTTTTATTTCTGGATTTTCTAAATTAATTATGAAATATCGTACTAATCATTTATGTTTATTAAGCAAAATTTATTTCTGTCATTCATACAATTACAAATTTTATAATTCATATATTACCAAAAAATCAATTGTTTAAAACTCAACACGATTTTTTAGATTCCTAAATTAGATTGTTTACAACTAAGTTTAAACTTATATTCTCAGGTAACAATGATTCGAGAATTAACTTGCATTGCTTAAATTCTTAAATAGAGCTTTTGTGATAAAGAATCTAAAGCAATGCATATTTCGGTACATCTTTTTTTAATTTTGTAAAAATATATTCCTTAACTAATGAGTGCAGCTAATATAAAGTCTAGATGTAGAATTCACAATTTAATCGGCTTGAAATGCGATTACTTGCTATGATAAGATATGGTAGCAAAATTACTTTATTACTTTGATCTATGTTTCATAAAACGTAACATAGCTTCTTATATAATTCTCTTATTGGTAGGACTTTATGCAAGATTTAAGAGCATTATGATTCACGTTCATTCAATCAGAATTATAAAAAATCTAGCATTCAAAACTAGGTAAAATATTAACAGTGAAACTGAGATTATAACTAAGAATTCATCTTGAACAGATGAAGGAAATTTCATTAAAAAAGTGCAACATTCAATTTAATTTATCATTTCCTAGTGAATAAAAACTCGACATTTCGTAATACAAAATACTAACTGAAGGCTCTTCGGTCTAATAGAAAAACCTATTTCGACAAGCTACAAAACAATTTTTCTAATTCACGACTCTCGCACCCTCTCGCTCGCTCAGCGCATATCCACAGCGTTGTAAAAAATAAAACGCCACTTTGGATTCGCTTGCAAAACGACGCGTGGGCTTGCAAGCATCATAAGGCCACAAATTAGGCTTCCAGTGCGGTGATGGCTTCAATTTGCGCGAAGCCGGCGCTAATTAAGAGCGAAGCGTAGCTCTCGAGGTCGCTCTCTTTTTTTTTCCCCGCTTCCAGGGAAAAAAAGCGAGCATTTCACTTGGTGGGCGTCGCGCGACGAGGCTAGTAGAGATTGAGTTTGGTGGTGATGATGACGCGCACGCACTGGTCGAAGGACGTGCAGACGGCCAGGCCCAGCTTGTCCGGACTCCAGTCCAGCGAGCTGATCGGCTGGGAAGACAGCGTGCTATGTTGCAGGAGCTTGAGGCTGCCTACCGCACCCTCCTCCAGGCCCTCTGCATCTGTCAGGCGCCGCTTCTCCGGATAATGGCTGCGGAAGGACACCCAGAGATTAATAGGCGGGACATGAGTCCGGCGTGTAATAGAACGTCGGATGGGCTCTGCATGGATAATGCCTCTGAATAATCGAGTCGAGGATCACATTTCGAGCCGCGAAATTTCATATGCATTGGGGTTCATTGAAATACGCGTCAGATATGTTTTAATGACAGTTGTTGCGTTGATATAGGCTAGTATTATTATTTTAACGTAAAACTTACTATTTCCACAGATATATGGATCCATTGCCACCTCCTGTCGCAAAAATTTCTCGATTTTGTGGAAGATGACGTGCCATCCACACCGTCGACTTGTGCGCCTAAATATTAAAGCCACATTAATCCAACTTTACCAAGATCTTTTACTGAATGATCAATAAAATTTTATCAATTTCGAAAGATTGCTTACTTTTTCCATGAGATAAGCGAAGCCCTTCTTAGGATGCTGAGTCCGCATGTCAAATACATACACTTTGGATTCGAGGGTCGTAGCGACGAGCTTGTTCATCGCGATATCTCGACGGTCAAATTCGACCCCGCAGACGCCGTTCTTCAAATTGGTCTCCCACCTGAGTGCCATCATGCGAAGATCGAAGAGTTTCAGGTCGCCGTTATCGTATCCCGCGGCGACGCAGCGATCCTCGTTGTTAAACGAATTACCGAACGCCACGCACCAGCAATCTCGGCGCATTTCACCCTTCGGTGGCTCCATTATCGCCACTGGCTTGTCCTTCTGCCGCGGATCCCATACCTGAGGGGCAACAATTCACCGTTATTTACCGATAATTTGCTTGTTTAATTGTCATTTATTATTGTACAATGTATTTTTTACTTGTTAAAAAAGATTTTAGAGCTGAGTGTAGAAAAAAAAAACTTAGTCTCATTAAGTCTATTTAAATGTAAATTAGATTCGCGTGCTGTCATTCCTTAAATGTGTGAACAATTTTCGTTGCATAATTTTAGATTTCCCTTCGTTACGGACAATGTAGATTATTATCATCTTTAAGTGCACACTACAAAAAGTACTTTATTTGACAGATCTGGAGATTTTTCAAGTTGATTTTCCGATGCTTCAAGACTAGTAAAAAAAGTAGGTCAAACTAAATACTGCTGAATAAAAATAGATCTTTTTTATAATTTAAAAAACAATATTTAAAAAGTGCGTCAAATGTTGCCTTTTAAAAAAGCTTTTAAAAAAGCTTTTAATCCCCCGCAGCGTCCGACCCAAATTCGAGCACTCCTTTTTCATCGGATTTTCATTTTAGTTTTGAAAAGCCAACGATAGAATCAGCAGCTTTATTGCGTTAATACGAAGGATAAAAATAATGACCTTAACACAGCCGTCTCTCGATCCTGTGAGAATTTCCGGTGCGCCGCAGCCAATGGAATCGCCGCCTATGCCGTCAATCGCGTTGACGATCTGAGTGTGAGCGTCGGCGCTGTACACCGGCAACGACGAGTCTTCCAAGTCGTAGATGTTTAATTTTCCCTGAAAGATCGCCGCGATGATCAGTTTCATTTTTTTTTTTCAGCTGATAGTACTGATTTTAAGGGAAGAGCAATTAAGATTATTTTTAAAATAGTATATTTTGTATATTAATTAAATTAGAAAAATAATATAGTACTTAGTGAGTTCTTAATGTATTATTTAGTCAGTACCTTTATTTAGTACCATTAATACAGTTGTAAAGTAGTATTTCATGGAAAGCAATCTGGGTCAATCCCTGATTTACACACGATATACTTTGATGAGTGAATAAAAGATGATACTTTGTTAAAAATAATGAAGATTATTGTATTTACTTAATGCTCCCATTTTTATTTTAAAATATTTAAATTTTATAAATCATTTTCTTCTCTGAACGAAATATTCAAATAATAAGAGTTTCCACTTTTAGGAAATGAGAATTAAGTATGTCTATAAAGTTAGATTCAATAAAATTCTTTACTGATACTTTTTGTTTATAAATAACATAAAAATTATTTTAATATTTGGTATATAACCGCCGTTATTGTTATTAAACTATATTGTTTAAAAAACTCGAACCAAATACAAATGCTAATTAGTATCATGCTTAGACACATGATGGATTCCGAAAGAAGGCTTGATTGCACTTCGCCTTCATTCTAAAAATGCTGCAATATCAGGAGCTTACGCCATTGCAGTTCCTTCATGGTTTGGCGGACCGCGAAATTTCTATGAGCTCTAACGTTGTAACGTACTGTAATATTTTATTGGTGCATGCTCAAAATATGGTTTCTTTTCTTGGATTTTTTCCGCCAAACAATTTAATTAAAAATAGCTCGCTAGTAACAGTTTTTTCCGGCTTGAGAACCTTAGTAATTTAGCAGGCGGCAAACTCCATTCATCCCCATCAAGTACAGAGCAGCTGCTTTTTTTGAAAACATGAATCTATCCCGCATTTTTGACGTTTAAGATTCTCACAATAGATCTACTTTCGTGATCAGTCATTAGTTTCCACAGAAAGCTCTTTTTATTTTATCTTGATATGATCTACTGGATTGGAAACCAATACAAATTCAAGATAGCGCCATCTTTTACAAACAGTTAGAACTTTTTTGTACGTTTTTTAATAAATAATAAATTTATATGGTTCTTACCTACTTGCAAGTTATTCTATGTAACGAAAATTAAAATTCTATAAAAACTCTCTTAAGCAAAGCTGCAATACGACGAGCAAAATATTGTGCAAGAATTTAAAACGAACGAGCTTTCCTCTACAGGTAGCGGTACCACTTTCAAAACTTCCCGCGCATTGTACCGCAGATAAACAGCTTGTGTGATCGATTGTTGCGTCGTCTGGCAATTGTTATCAATCCACGCTGACGCTCCTACTCTCAATCATTCTCTCAAACAAGCTCCTTAGCAACGATCGAATCATATCTTCCTTTCTTACCTTAAAATCACCGGTGGCGAGGAACCGGTCCCTGAGGCTGGAGGCCTTGAAGGTGCCGCACTTGATCGAGTTCGGTCGCTCGATGTTTTTGATGTGCTTGAACTCGCCGCCCGATACCTCAAAGATCTGGATGACGCCGGTGTCACGCGGTCGCGAGCCCATAACCACGAATTTCGGGCTGCAGGGCACCCATTTCCCGTCGAACACCGAGTAGTCCAGCGATTTCTCGATGTGGCAGATAATCTGCGGTTTCGCCAGCTTTTCTGCAGGCGGCTCTTCCATGCTGCCGACTGCTTCGTGCTTGCCTTATCGAGCCCAGAGATTGTCCTCGCGTTCTTGGCTTGTCTTTTGCGGACTTATTACCTGGGTCTTAGAACGAGCAAAGTTAGGTTGTACCGAGCAACCGCGCGCACACGCAGGACTTCACGTAAACAAACGCCAGTGCCATCTGGTGTTTGCTAAAGCTCGAGAAACTCGACCTTTCTTTTTTTTTTTAGATTATGAAATTATTATACAATTTTTTGATTGTACAGAAATGGTAGAACTTTTTAATTAGTTTTTAGATGAAAATTTTTAAAGAAAAATAAATAAATATTGACAACGTATTGTAATAAAAATTATTCTTATTATTTATATAGCCTTTGTACAATTAATCAAAAGAATCATGCAGCCTATAGTTATTTATATCAAAAATTAAAATACATAAAATACTTAAATGATAAAAACTTATTTACATTTACATTAAAAAACCTTATAGCTTATCAGTTATAAAATTTGATGCCTTGTTACACGCTATAAATACTGATTTAATGTTCAATTTCATCTTCATTATCATTTTCTTCCTCATCTTCTTCAGAATTTCCCTCCTGAATATTTGGACTTTGCTGACTTTGTTGATTTTCTTCATTTTCTTGATTTTCTTGACTTTGAGGTTGTATAGTATCATTCTTTGGAGTTGTAATTTTAGTTCTAAACTGATGAATGTAATTGAGCAGTCTCTTCTCTCCAGAACCATTTAACTATAAGCATGAAAATTATGGTTTGAAAATGATTAAATTTTTATAGAAAATAAAAAAAAGTTACAGAAAATATATCTCACCAGATTTTCAACATCATCTAAAGCTTTGAGAATATCATTTTTCAAATTTTCTCCATCTAATTGAACATCTAGCATTTTTAAAGATTTTACAAGTATGTCTAATTCTATTTCAGTATCAGGATTCAATATTTCATTTAATATAGTATACGTAAGTTGATTATGCACACTATAATTATTGTGGATTGCACAACATGTGAGACTTATAATAACTTCACTAACTCTGAAAACATCTATTTCTTGAAGCGGACTCATTTCTGGTGCATTTGCTAATATCTTTAGAGTTGGAAGGTATGCTTCTTCTAAAATGGCTTGACTTTCAGAAACTTTGTTGATGTAAAGATTAAAGAAATTACATAAACACTGACTTAAAAACGGATTTTCTTTTGCAACTGGATTGTGCCATAAAATTAATAATTGTGATATTAAATTATGGCTGCTTATTCGTTTATGTAAAATTAATTTACACAAGCCTTCTGTCGCGACAGACTGAAGATTTTGAACCTTTAAAATAAAAAAATGAAGAAAAATAACATATTCAAAAATATAAAAATATTTATTTAATATACCTGACTGTCTAGTAGTGCTAGTAGGGCCTTTAAAACATTGCTGCTGCTATCTGAACAAGTTATTTGTTTATCATTAACATTTATATCTTCATCATTATGTGAATATAAGCGTACAGATCTGCCTCTCTTACTACCAGTCTGCTGGTTTTCCTCTTCTTGCGCAATGTCAAAGTGTTCAAAACCATATTTCAATAGTAAATCAAAAATAACCTCAGTTGCTGCTATCCAGACTTCTTCACTACCAGATTCCGAAATGTAAAGGAAATTCATTGTGAGATACTTTTTAGCTAAATCCTTATCCACAAAACAGCAAAGTCCAACACATTTTAAAGCTAAACGCAGGACTTGTTCATGATTATTTTGAAGCTAAAAGAATTTGTAGAAATTTATTAATTTTTAAATTAAAATTTTTTTAAAACTTACTAACTTACATTTAAAAATGGAAGTGCTACACTTTCCATCAAAGTCCTTAAAGTTGGTGATAAAACCGTTATTGTTTTGGATTGCATCATGTAGTACATAATTTGCAAACACTGCAATATTGTTTCAGGATCATTTTTCTCTTCACAAAGATTTTGTGATTCTGTTATTACTGTTTCTGTTGATAAACTATTCATTTCTTCTTTCAAAGCAGTTAATTCTTCATTTAATTTTTGTGCTAATGCGTAATCTTTTCGACCAATTGCTGCAAACTCTTGATCTTCAAGGTTTAGACATTTAATACTAAGTTTTGCTATCTAAAATTTTGAAAATATTTAATAACTATAAGATTTTTTTTTGCCTAGCGGGCCGAAAGTACTACTTTCTCACCCGGCGCCGGATCAAGAACGTTGTATTTTCGGCCTCGCTAGGCAAAAAAATAGTATACACTCCTCGGGAGATAAAATGGCAAACCCATAGCGCGTGTTTGACACCCTCGCCTTCGGCTCGGGTGTCAATTTACACGAGCTATGAGCTTTCCAATTCTTTCTCTCTCCTTAGGGCCTTAATATACTGTATAAGCTTGAAATACTCCCCCGGGCTACGTGGTTGCCGGCCCTACCCATTTATGGCTTAAAGAATTGATTATAATTAATAAATACTCTCCCAGACTACGTGGTTGTCGGGTCTACTCATTTATTGCTTAAAGAATTATTTATAATTAATAAATACTCTCCCGGGCTACGTGGTTGCCGGGCTTGCATATTAATTGTTTAAAGAGTTATTTATAATCTCTAAATACTCCTCCGGGTCATCTGATTGTTGTGCGAACGTTTTATTGTTTAGAGAATTATTTATAATTTAAAGATGGTCCCGCAATTATTATTTTTTGAAAATTGATAGTTAAATATTAAATGTTAATTAAAAATAATAATTTAAAAATATACTTGACGATTATTTACAAGCAAAAATTTTATACTTTTCTGAAGTATAATTTCCGCGTTGTATACTTTTCCTAAAGTGAAAAAACTCATGAATTATACTTTTCGATTTATGAAAGAAATATTTATACTTTTCTAAATTATAATTTGCGCGTTTTATACTTTTCCAAAAGTAGAAAACGCGTGAATTGTACTTTTTGATTTACGAAAACAAATGTATTCTTTTCTAAAGCATAATTTCCATTTTTTATGCTTTTTCAAAAATGTAAAACGCATCATTTGTACTTTATAAAGCATAAAAATAGAACCTTATACTTTTTAAAAGAATTAATCGCGTGGTTTATACTTTAGAAAATGTAAAATGGTTATTTATACTTTTTATAAAAGTACTGGCCCAAACAATCAAATGTAATCTTCTTCATCACGATGCTGTGACGAAATCGTTTGACTGGACCAGGAGCGACGGGCCTTCTGTTTTCTTCAACCTCGATGGCTTTTTCCTGATGGCTGCGCGTAAATTTTAAAGTCCAACCAGTGCCATAAACCTTTTGGTCCGCCAAAT